>JAJPUD010016021.1:13803-35401 GCA_023553655.1 Myrmecobius fasciatus | reverse complement strand
TGAGGCTTAGGAGAAAAAAGGAAGAAACAAAGGTTTTTGTTTTTAAATCTATATTTCTGGCCATTGATAATGAATATTTATTATAAGATTTATCATATTAATATATCTGAGACACATCATACCTTTAATAATAATATAAAACTGAGGCAATATAGTATATTTTATTATATTATATAATATGTAATATAATTATTATAATCTAATGAAATAATATATTGCACTACAAAACATTAAATATTATATATAACATAATAATATATAGTAACATAATGTATAATGCTACAGTATACAGGCCTGACAATAGAATCAAAAAAGCTTGAATTTGTTGTCTGATGGATTCAAAGTCTTCCTCTGACACATCTTGGGAAGTCACTTAGCATCTCAGTGCCTAAGCAACCCTAAATCTCTATTAAAGATGAGTTGCTGATGTGCATAGGTAGAAAGAGTTGATAATATCCCAAGTCTAGACACAGCAAAAAATAAACCGTCCAGGCTGTTGAATTGATCCACTGGAGAGAAATTATGGATGACTGAAGATGACAGTCTCATAGGATGAGAAGACCTAAGGGTTATCACTTGCAAAGCTAATAATACCATTAGTATCAAGGGTCCACTGAAATGTCACAGCATAGAATTGATATCCAGTTATGAACTGAGGAATAAATGTTCTGCTAGAATGTCATTGAACACATGCCATTTGGAAATGGCAACCAATGATATTTCAGGAGGGAATCTGGATAAGGAAATCCCACCTTCTCAAGAGCTTTTCCCAACTTGAAGTTGATAAATTAATACTCTCTCTCATCTAAACTTATTGGGATGGTAGGATGGAACCAAATCATGGGCTGCAAAGTCTAAGTTGTTGGCCCTAGAAAGGACTTAATCAATAGTCTTAGACTATTGGAGTTAGATATGAAACACAATCAAAATCAGTGAGAATACTATCAGCCACCTTTGCTTTAGGTCAATAGTTCTCCAACTTTTTGGAGCTCTTTATACTCTTAAGAATTATTGAGGAACCCCCAAAAGCTTTTATGTAGATTATGTCTATCAATATTTACCACATCCAAAATTAAAATCTCTTAGAATTATTACAAAAAATAGTTTTGATTTAGCAGGCCTCTTCAAAAGGTTTTGGGAATGGAAAGAATTCAGCATTTATTAAGTACCTGCTTTTTAAATAATATTTTATTTTCCCTCCAACTATAAGTAAAAACTATTTTTAATGTTTGCTTGTTCTTAATTTTCAGTTTCAAATTCCCCTCCTCCTTCCTTTCCTCCTCTCTCCCTCCCTGAGAATTTAAGCAATCTGATATAGCTTATACATACACTTTTACAAATATCTCATTGAATCTTCACAACAGTCCTTTGAGGTAGGCGTTACTATTATACCCATTCTACAGCTGATGAAATAGGCAGGAAAGTTATGTGACTTGACCAGTCATACAGCTAATATCTAAAGCCAGATTCAAAGTCAGTTCTTCCTGACCACAAGCTCAGCACTTTCTCTATTATACCACTAAATATACCATATACCCTTAGACCTCCTAATCTACACTTGGCTTTAACTTTTAACTTTACCTTTTTAAAACTATGGCTTTAGGTAGACATATCCATGTTAAACCCAGAAAAGTAACCTAGGAAGAAAAAACAAAAACTACCAACAACAACAACAACAACAAAAAAAAACAGTTAAGGCTTTCAGGGAGCATGCTTTAAGCATTTTTTTCTCTTTATCTAGCCACTGAAGGTTCAGCTCAACCCCATCTTGCAACTGGTCTCCCTATGAGTTTTCACCTTTCATTGACTCCTTCTGACAGTGCATATTAGCACGTCAGTTGCCAGGTTTTCTTATTGGTAATTCCCTTTAAAAAGCTAAATTCCCTTTAAAAAGCTAAATAGTCTCCAGTAGACTCCAAAAGTCCATATGATGGAGATTGGGCTTTCTTTAGCCACACTCATATCACTCAAGCCTTTCTTTCCCAGTTTAGGTCAGTTCATCCCTAAATCATAACTCCTGGATAAAACACATTCAGCTTAATGTGGTTTTGCTATATCTTAGTCTAGAAATAAGGGTGATGAGGGAAGGGAAGGTGGCAGAATAAAAGCCAAAACCATAATTTAATATAAAGAAAATTTGAAATACATTTAACTTTTGTTTATTTCTCTAGCCTTTATTGATATTTTTCTTATATTAATTATAATAGTTATAATTTATATAGCTCATTTGGTAATCTCAACAACCCTTTGAGGTAGGTGCTATTATTATCTCAGTTTTTTCACAAATGAGAAAATTGATGAAGGTGAGTTATCCAAGGTAAGGCAGCTACCAAATACCTGAGTCAGCATTTTAACTCAGCTCGTTCTGACTCCAAAGCTATCCCTCTATCTATTATATCATTTAGCTCCTAAATTGGCATAACTTATTCTTCTTTGGGGTTCATGAAGTATTACTGAAATGCAGAAAAGAAAAGCACTTTCCACCACTTATCTAAAACCATTAAACAGGGAAGCAAGTGAGTCTGGGTTAATAAATTACTTAGCCTCTCAGTTTCTTCATCTGAAAATGAAGATTACAGTAGCGCCTGCTTTACAGAATTGTTATAAGGGTTAAATGAATTAACATAGGTAAAATGATTGGCAAACTTTAAATTATGATATAAATGATATCATCATTATTATCATTATCTTGTTGTTAGCAAGTAATAGTAAACTCAAAGAGTGATAGATGATAGGATAGTGTTAGGATGGTCAGGTAACAATTTAATCAATAATTAAGTATTAATTAATCAAATATTTTGTTCCAGACCAATGAAACCACAGGTCTAGTTTTTATGTACAAGGCACTGTAAAAGAAACAAGAAACAGCTCCTGCACTCATCGAGGTTACATTCATTCATATACAATGAAAATATGAAAGAATTGAAGGGAGGGCACTAAACTAGATAGTGATAAAAGTTCCCAAAGGGCGCAAGGGTGCCACAGATAAATTTTGCATTTAGCGTTTTCTTGGAGGATTTCTTCAAATTTTAAATCTTAGAAGCTTTTTGTTTTGGTTTTTTTTTTCCAAAATGCTTTAAGCCTGACCCCCAAAAAGATGACACGATCAGTTTAAGGGTGACTGCTAGAAGATACCTCATGGAAGGATGTGTCCTTCTAGGTCTCTTCAGCTCTATAATTTTTCATTTTTTTATTTTTTTAAGCAGGTGAAAATAAACTAATGCTTTTCCTTGTAACTTTTCCAACACATCCTTTTTGCTTTATAAAATACAACTCCATTACAAAGCCCAGGATTAGCTAAGTACTCTACTTTCTCATTCATGTTTACTCTAACAATTTAAATTCTAAATTATCTGGGGTCATTATACGTGTGTACTAAATGAACTGATTCTGCCCAAAGCCATGATTTCCTCTCTAACACTAAGTAAAGTAGTTAGGTAGCTCATTAACTTTTTCAGGTCATTAGTGAATTGTTTAGTACACTAAAGCATGAAAAATCAGTATCAATCATTTTCTAGCAGGACTATGGGTAAACCATCTGAATGTACTGTTTCCATATGTATGTGCATATTTTTTTCTAGTCATTCAAAGCATCACAGGATTTGCAACATATACATATATTGCAAATATATATTGCAAACTTAATTTGTTAAACAAAATTTATATTTATATGTGCATATATATTTATGTTGCAAATATATATATATGCTACAAATTCAGTGATACTTCAAATGACTAGGAAAAAAATGTATGCACTGCCCTAATAATTTGATTCTTATTCAAAGGAGAGACCAAAGCATTGAAAACATTAAGATTCAGAGTGCACACCTGAAGTGTCCCATTTGGTTGACCATGCTTGCCCTAGAGATATCATGGAATCAAATTCTTTTTCAGCCCCACATCTCCCTTGTAGCTAACAAGTTTTTGCATATGAAAGCAAAGCACAGTAATAAGCTACCATGATAGAAATACTTTCTTGTAATATTTGTGAGGAGAGCCTGACAGGACTTCCCCATGAGCATTCTTTTCTCCACTCATTATCCCAGATTTTGCTTCTCCCCCTAGTCCACCCTCTTCCTCTATACCCCACTCTTATCCATGATAAGGCTTCAAAGGCAGTCAGAATAAGTAGAGTGACCTAGAATATGGTTTAAATAACAGTGTTTATCAATAAGACTTTATTATTAATAATAAATAATAGTGATTGATTGCCATGCACAGATGAATGAAATTACATAACCAGTCTCCATCTCTAGTCGCTATCCTATCTTATGTGCCAAGTACTGACTTAAGCACTGGGAATAAAAAGACCAAAAAAAGAAAAAAGCTTCTTACTCTCAAGGAGATTACATTCTATTACAAGGATAAATAAGTAAATATAAAGACAATACATAGTCATGGGGTGTGAAATTGAGGGGGTGGGGAAAAGATTAATAATCAGGGAAGAAAATCAAGAAAGGTCTGACATAGGAAGTCACATCTGAAAGAGTTAAGGATTCTAAGAAACAACCATGAGGAAGAAAAGCATTCTGGGTATGGGGGATGGTTGACCTGTGAGAAGGCTCAGAAATCAAAGATGAAATATCATGAAAAGGGAATTGGACCAGCTCGCCTGAATCTTAGGGTGCCTGAGAGGTAGTGAGGTGAATGCATATCTGGGAAAGAAGGCTAGAGCTGGATTCAAAGGGACTTTTCCAATGCCAGATAAAGGAAGTTTATTATCTATCCTGGAGACAATAGGGAGCCACTTCTTAAACAAGGGAGTAGCATGATGGTCCTTGATTCAGAAACCATTCCCTTCATTTTAGAGATGAGGAAACTGAGGTCCAGGGGATTAAGTGACTTTGTCCAAGTTCTGATACAGCTAGTATCAGAGATAGAATTTGAAATCATGTCTTTTGATTCCAAACCCCATGTCCTTTCTACTTCACCACCTTGCTTTTCATTATGGGGGCAGTTAGGTGGGAAAAGGGAAAAGCTGAGACAAAATATAGAATTAGGAAGTTATTGCAATATAAGGTGCTGAGGGTCTAAACTAGAGTGGTGACAGGGTGAATAAAGATAAGTGAATTGACCAGTGCTTAGATTTAGAAAATAAAGAAGAATAATGATTTAAAGATGACTCCAAGATTCTGAATCTGGGTGAATAGACAGGATGGAATCAAAACAAAACAAATAATTAGATAAAGATAAGATTTAGATTAAATAAAGATAAAATTAGATAAAGAAAGAGCAAAGGACTTTGAGTGAGCATAGGAGGTCATGCCTAAAGGAATTAAAGATTCCAAGAAATGAGGAGACAAAAAAAAAAAAATCTGTATTCACCTAAACTTAAAAAACTGCTTAATGAGGGGCAGCTAGATGGCTCAGTGAATAGAGCACCAGCTCTAAAGTCAGGAGGACCTGAGTTCAAATCTGGTCTCAAGACATTTAACACTTCCTATCTGTGTGACCCTGGCAAGTCACTTAACCCCAATTGCCTAGAGGAAAAAAAAATAGTTAATGTAAATACTTAATCATATCTGTTTAATATTCTTGTTGGATTACTAGCCAAGAGACCAATAAATATAGTAAAAGGTCTAATGGAATTACAGAAAGGAAAAATGAGCAGATAGATGAAAGAGCTTGGAAGGAAATCATTGACTAACTACTTAAAGCACTTCCTTCAAAATGTTGGACAAAGATACTTCTATTTGGGACTCTAAATTCCCACAGGTATTTATTTTTTTAATGCCCATATACCCCCAGCAAATAAAATCCAGCCTGATATTTTGATGATCATTCATGACATTTCCTAAGGAATTGAGCTTTTGACTTTAAGAGATCAGATGAAAATGTATATACGTGGGCCTCCTGGTCAAGAAGATGTTACATTCAGAGAGCTATTCTCATGTGGCTTTAGGGAAACTCTCAGTGAAATGTCAAATACAGATCACCCAGTTTAAAGATGCAAACCTATTAAAAAAAAAAAAACACCTTGCTAATTAAGGTTAGCAGTAGCCCCAATAAATCGGAAATGGCTCCAGATATTAAATGAATCACAAACAGGGAAAATTTCCCCAAACTTTCACAAAATGAAATAGAAGAACAAAGCAAGGCTTGATTCATTCACAAAAAGCAACTAGGACAAAATAAATAAATAAATAGGACTCCTATACCAGGAGCCAAATTTGTGAGTTAGAACCAACAAATAGCCAACTATGTAAGTACTTGTATATCAACACCAACTCCCTTAAAACCCAGCCTATCATTCATATTGTAAGGTTGAGGAAAAGGCAAAGTGTGGGACTGCTGATGTAGATAGAGGAGGACCCTTTGTAATGCCTTGAGATTCTTCTCATAGCTTTCAAGGACTGACAGGATCCCTGATAAATTGGCCAATTGAACTCTGGGAATGCCATTTATTGAACATAAGAGTATTTGATTTCCACATAGAAAATTGTTCACTTCTTAAAATGTGACACCCATGCAAGAATTTCAAGAATAATTTACAGTGAAAATTGTATTTTCCAGAGAGGCATTTTAAGCCCATTGTGATTCTGTTTAGCCACAAGTCCATAATCATCTCTGCTAAATAGAATTAAGTATGATTTAAAAAACAAAAAAAAAAAAATCAAAGACAATTTATCAATGCTTTGATGCCTATAGATAAAAAATAAAATAAATAGTGCCTTTGTTTTAGAGGATCTTTATCCAAAATCATTTGGATTTCATATATGTAATATTCTTTTAAAAAAATAGATTGTAACCTAGTACTCCTTGTTAGTCTTGAGCACACAATACTGCTTTCCTTGGAGGCAGCATCTCTATTGGTAGATCACTCAACTAGTCTCCCTCTCCACTCCAACTAGTCTCCTCCGGTTCAACTCATTGGATCCACTTCAACTCCTCTGGTCTGGTGCTCTGACCAACTTCCTCTCAGACTTGGTGACTACTGCTGGGCAAGTAATTCTACTGCAAGTTGCCAAGCCTCAAATCTTCCCAGACCTAGCTCCAGACAAAGAGGGATTCCTTCTTTTTTTTGATTTACAAAGCTCATACTTCTCAGAGTTTCACCTACTTTAACTCACTCCCTAGAGAGATTATCTCAGTTTTTAGAAAGCAACTGGAATGTGGCTGATCTTTGGTCTACCAATGGTTATTAGCCCTCTAATATGTTCAGGTTTGACTAAATAACTTAGTCACGTGGTATAATGGAGTGAAGATAGGTTTATACATTGTTCAAGTTCTTAAATCCTCATTGTTACTTGCCTTCTACCTTCTGCAATTTCTGAACTGGGGGAAAATCAATTCATCAAAGGGATGCACCAAGGACAATAATCAAGGGTCAACCAATACCCCTCACCCTCACAAAAGAAATAGAGAGTGTGGGGAATAAAAAGTCTGATGGCTCGTTCCCAATTATTTGATTTTCCTGTTTGAAGTGTAAGCCATTGCAAGTCTATCATTCATAATTTTAGAGGAAAAAATAAAAGGACAAACTCAAATGATTTCAAAATAGATCATTCTACTCTCAGCATTTCCTTTCTTGTTGGCTCATTTTATAGCACTTTTGAAATGCAGGTGTTTTGCTACTTCCTCTTTAATTACAGATATCTTGCTTCAAAAATTATTATGAAAGCCACTGAGAGGCAGTGTTACACTGAGAGCTTTTCTAAGGGTAAGGAAGGCCTGGCTTTCAGTTCTATCTCTTATATGTATCATCATGATGACTGTAGAAAAGTGACCTGACTTCTCAGAGCCCCACATTACTTTGACTATAAGTTTTATAAAGCGGGTGCTAATTTGCATTGGTAAAGAGAATCTCCTGCCCAGGAATTCCCTGCACCAAAATGAAAAAAATCAAGCTAGATAAATAAACAAGCAGAAAGATAGATAAACAGAGATAGATTAATAGATAAATAGATAGGAAATCAAGTGAAGATAACCTATGAAATGTGTATGCCAGTGAACACTATTGATAATGGTGATGATGATGATCCATAATACAACTATTATTCTCATCTCTATCTTAAAGATGGGAAAACAAAGGTTCAGAAATCATAGCTCAGCCAAATTATTGAATTTATCTGAGGTTCAGCTGCAAATGGGAGGGGTGAGGGGCATGAACTTCTGAAATTCCTTCCACATCTAAAAACCATGAGATACGTCATTTAGCTATTTGTCTGTGGTCATATAACTAGTATAGATCATCAAGTTCATTCAGCATTTTCTCCATTAAACCATGCTACTCTTATAGATGCTATAGGAGCCAAACATGGGATAAAGTACTCCAATGAATAAGGAACTGTTTATTAAGTATCTACTATGTGACAGACTCTGTCAGGGACTAAGGATGCAAAGACAAAAATGAACAGTCTCTACCCTCAGAGAGCTTATATTTGATAAGACAAGGGGGACAATAAATGAGAACATGTGCATAAAAATAGATAAAATATATGATAAATGTTTTTGAGTAAGAGAGTATACTAACAACTGGAAAGGAATGCACCAAAGATAATAATCGTTTGGAGAAATGAATTAAACAGTTTTCTAGAAATGACAATTTCTTTTGAATCAACAGGAGATTTGTCATTAGAAATGCTGGCCACCAGGGGAAATTGAATGGGAATCAGAGGATGTTTAGTCTTAGTTATGTATAGATACTCAAGGACGGCTCCGACCCCATTGTTGGGGCATGTGGCCCCAACACTTATGGTCTGGATAAAAACACCAGTCTCTAGTCTCTGGGAAGAAACAAGAGAAAAAGGAATGTAGAATCACAGAATTACAGAGTAAGAAGGAACTTCAGAGGCCAACTGGTCCAACCCATACACAAAAGATTTCCACTCTAACATAGACCACAAATGATTATCTTGCCTCCTGAGGTAGCCTGTTCAATTTTAGGAAATTTTCCCTAACATGGAATCTTTGCAGCTTTCAGACATTACTTCTGATCCTTCCTTCTAGAGCCAAATAGGACAAATCTAATCCCCTTTCTATATGACTATTCTTCAAATAATTGAACATGGATATTCTGTCCTCCCAAGATCTTTTTCTTCTCCAGGCTAAACATTCCCAATACCTTCAGCCAATCCTCAGAGGACATGAACCCAAAGCCTTTCATCATCCTGGTGGTCTTTCTCTAAGCTCTCTGGTTTATTAATGTCCTTCTTAAATCATGGTGCCCAGAACTGAAAACGATGTAGAGTATAATGGTACTACCACCTCCTAATACCTAGAAACCATGTCTCTTCTTACTTCAGTTAAAGATCCTATAAGTTTTATCATATCACTGACTCATATTGATCCTGAAGTCCCTTAAAGCCCCCAGATCTTTTTCACAATGGCTACCATCTAACCAAATATTTTCTATCTCATTCTTGATTTTTGTACTCAAGTATAAGATTTTATATTTATGCCTATTAATTTCATCCTCAGCCCAATGCTCTTATATAAGAGGTGGGCAAATGATGGCCTACATACAGGTCAAATCCAGCTACTGACTATTTTTGAAAGGTCCATGAGTTAAGAATGTTTTTTTTTTTTAATTTTAAAATGTCTCATGGCAAACACTACTTTGCAGGATCAACTCATGATGCTATGAAGATGGAAGCAATTATGTGCTTCTACCATTATTTATTTGAGAAGCAAAGAAATAAATAATACTCACCTTAAAAAATAAAATGTCTCATGTTTTAAAATTTAAAAAATTAGCATAGGGCAGTACAAAAATGGTCTTGGGTTAAATTTGCCTTTTGGGAAGTAAGAATTTTATCAACCCCTGATGATCTAGGCTGTCAAGATCCTTCTAGATACTGAATTTTCATCTACTGTTACCTATTCCTTCCATCTCTGTGACATCTGCAAATTTTATGATTAAAACATCTATAGTTTTATACAGATCAATGATAAAAGCACTACCTTAAAAAAAAATCAGGTGGGAAATGGGACTGTAGTCAATGAAGGTGAATCCTGATAGAAGGTTGGGAATCTCAGGGTTGATTCTGCATAATATGAAGCCAACAAAAAAAGTCAGAATCTTGCCAAAAGAGGGAAGTTTCCCTCCCCAAGGCCAATATCCTGAGGTGGAGTTTCAGTTTCTCTGCATCAGTACATCCTTTGAAAATGGTCATTACTGGGGCAGCTAGGTTATGGGGGCAGCTAGGTGGCGCAGTGGTTAGAGCACCAGCCCTGAAGTCAGGAGGTCCTGAGTTCAAATCTGATCTCAGACAGTTAACATTCCCTAGCTGTGTGACCCTGGGCAAGTCACTTAACCCCAATTGCCTCAGCAAAAAGCAAAAAAAAAAAAAAATGGTCATTACTATCCATTTTTTTTTTAGTTCAGGCTATTTATTTCCCATACAATATTACTTACCTTTGAAAAAATTCAGGCAAAATTACTTAAATCAAACTTTTTTCATAATTATTATTCTTACAGAGGGAAAATGATTCCATCTGATTTGGAGAGAAGAATTGTTGAAGCTAAACAAAAAGTAAGTTTGTATGGTGAGCTACCATTTTCTTTTCTCTCCATCAAATCTATCTATCAAATTTCCTTGAAGGAAAATACAGAAGTTCCACCCAATCTAACTGATTATGCTCTGGAATAGAAGCTACATGTTCAGGAAGACAAAGTCACTAAGATGAAAAAGCCTTGTGACCTTCCACAAGATTTGTATTTATTTTGCACTTGCCATAATTTTCTCAAATACTTTGGATTCAGTAATGGGATCTATGATGCTATCACTGATTGAGTGTTGGCTCAAGATGGACAGACTTCGGGAAGATTATTTTTACAAATAGAACATACAGAATGCAACATCCTAAGGAATTATCTAAGTGAGCCAGTTGATAGGTTGCTGGACTTGGAGTCAGGAAGGCCTGAGTTGATGTGATCTCAGATATTTATTAGTTATGTCACTGTGGGCAAATCACTTCTCTTAGTCTTAATTTCCTTTTCTATAAAACAGTAGCTATAATATTACCTGCTTCACTGGGTAATTAGAAAAATTAAATGAGAATATATACAGAATGTTTTCTAAGTCTTAAAACATTATATAAATACTAATTATTATTATTAATAACATTATTAATAATGATCCAAAGCTTCCATGTGCTCTATATAAGGAGAAACTGTGCATAACTGAGTTTCTGCTCAATTTTTCTTCAAACACATCCAAACATGGTTTATTTGTTTTTCCCCTCCAACCATTATCTTTTGCAAGGAGCAAATAAGATTTTCTTTTAGCTGTCACTGGAAAGTCATTTACTTTCCACCTTGGTTCATGGACCAGCAAGGTCAGTTTTGCTTTCAGGGCTCTGCTCTGTTAGCCGAGGTTTTCAGCTAATGCAGCCTGCAGCTCTTAGGACAGCAAAAGACCATACACATTTTTCAAGGTTAGACAAAATGAGAGAAGGCAGGAGGAGAAAAATGGAGTGTGTCACACCTTTGTCTCCTAGTTAAACACACTACAGGCTTATAAGCTTGGCCTTTTGTGCCCCCTAGAGGTAAAAACATAGTCTAACTTCCAAAGGAGAGAAAAATAGAAAAGATGGGGAGGGGCTGGGAAATGTGTTAAAGATGTTAAAAGCTGCCCCCCCCATTGTTACCATGGAATTATTTCCATGTTTTCTGAAAAGTACTTACATCTTCAATAAAAGCATCTTGGTCCATGGAAGCTGTTACTTCAATCAATTCCCAATAATCATTATTTCAATCAATTCCCAATAATCAATGAAGGAAGGAGAAAGGAAACACATTTATTAAGCACAGACACTGTGTTAAGCACTTTACAGATATTATTTAATTTGATCTTCACAACAACTCAGTGATGTTGATGCTACTATTATCTCCATTTTACAATTCAGGAAACTGAGAGTTATAGAATTAAGTAATTTGCCCAAGAGTCACATAGCTAAAAATCCAGCATTTAGTCCACTTTCATCACTAGCTGCATGGAAACCAGGAACATGATGAATTGTTGATGAAAAGAGAAAGAGGAGGAAAAAGAAAGATGAGGAAGATGAGGATCAGGAATCATATCTGTCCAGAAAAAGGAGGGCAAAGTTCAGGGCTAAGATAGATGATAGATAGATAGATAGGTAGATAGACAAATAGATGGATGAAGGATGTATATGGAAATATATCCACAAAGTTATATATAGTGAATTTTCCAGGCCTTCAACTCTAAATCAATCAATCATTCCATCAATCTATCTATCTATCTCGGTAGCTCTATTTTCATGAATATATATATATGTATGTATAAAGTATATAAGTGTATATATATATGTATATATTTATATATACATATACTATATATTTATATAAGTATATAAAGAAGTATATAAACATACCTATATGTATTTATACTTATATGCATATATATAAAAAGAAATATATACATATATACAGATATGTGTGTATATATTGTCATATTAATTAGCTATAGATACATCCATGCAGAAATAGACATAGATAATTATGTCATTGTTATTTGTCCTTCATTCAAAGAAGGGCATGACATCAGGGAGGTAATGCCATGATATGCAAGTGAATTGGATTTGAAGGGAAAACTGTGCAAAGTCACCAGCCTCACTTTCTCCTCCAGAGCCGTCAGGGTCCAGTGGCCAGTTATAGATCCAGACAACTGGAGATAGTATATAGATAGATAGATAAATAGATAGATAATATAGATAGATAGATAGATATACTTATAGATATACTTATAGATAGATACTTATAGATATACATGGGTATGTATGTATATATATATACATATATATATATATATATATACAGAGAAAGAGAGGACAGACAGAAACAAAGAGACAGACACAGACAGACAGAAACAGAAACAAAAATAGAGAAACAGAGATAGACAGACAAAGATAGACAGACAGAGACAGCAATAGAGACAAATAGAGAGAGACAGAAACAGAGAGGGGAAAAGAGGGAAGGAGGAAGGGAGGGAGAGAGCAGCTATGATAGAGCAGATTCACTTATTATTTCTCCACAATAGCTGTCCCAAAAAAGAAAAATGTCAGTTTCCAAAAAGCATTGCCTGGTGTATCTAAGAAATGACCATCAGGCAAGAAACTCCTTTTTGTCTTTCCCCTTTTATCTAGGGATTTGTTCCTTTCCTTGTGAGTGCCACTGCAGGAACCACAGTGTATGGTGCATTTGACCCTCTACTAGCTATTGCTGACATCTGCAAAAAATATAAGATCTGGATGCATGTGGATGTAAGTACCCTATGAAGGACTGACTCATGAAGGATTTCCCCCCACAAATTCTGGAGTTGAGAAATTGCATTTTTTTTTTCTTCTAGGAACTTCTAGTTTTTGGTCTTTGCCTGACTCAGAATTAAATTGGAATTTAGTGCTTTTACTTTGTAGAAAAAAAAATATATTGCAGGATGGTCTTCTTAAGTTCTCCAGCATAGTTAGAGGGAGTACAGCAGCCTATAATTAGCATAATAATTGTGCTTCCAGGAATCAGTGTGAAGTCAATGATAGGCAGGGTGATGTAACAGAAAATCTGAATTTGAAATCATAGGATTGGTTCTGAATACAAACTCTGCTACTAATTACTGTGTGACATTGAGCAAGTCATTTACTTGTCTGTGCCCTTGTTTTCTCATTGACAAAATGAAGGAATTGGACTATATCACCTCCAGTATCCCATTAAGTTGTGTTTCTATGACCTATTATCTTCTTATGCCTCAAATTACTTGTGTAAAATCACAGGATCAGAGCTTTAGACCTAGAAAGAACCTTCAAGGTCATCTAGTCCAACTTCTTAATTTTCTAGGTGAGCAAATGCATAAGTTCCTCACCCAAAGCAAGATGAGGATTCAAACTAATGTTTTCCAATGCTAATTCTACCAATTCTTCCATGGTACCATGATGTCTTTGTGTGAATAGATTGCTCTTTTAAATTCAATACATTTAGAAATGTATTGGCGAAAACATTTCCATCATGATGGAAATTCCTAACCATAGAAGTCTTCTGGCTCCTATAAATAGATCGAATTTCCAAATTATTGAACTGAACAAAACCTATAGAGTTATCTGACTGCAAACAATTGGCTTCCTTACAATAAAATTCTTTTTTCCCCAGAATATTTTCTTTTCTTGTATAACATTTCTCCTTTAAAGGAGACGATATTGGGTTTAGGTCAGCAGCACGAAGTTAAGAAACTCTCTCAAAAAGGACTCCACATCAGACATATGGGCTTGGTACAGAAAGCAGGCTGGAGTATTTATTTCATTGACTATACCCAATTCTATGCAATTTCTCATTTTAATCACTTTAGAAAATATAGCTTATGTTTCCAGTATTTTGCCTTTGAAACCGATTATATGCATTTCAGAGAATCATGAAGGAGACCCACCCAAAATATTTCCAATTGGAAAGTCAATTTTGAAAAGAATTTAAGTTTAGACTGTTTACCAGTTTGTGCAAGTCACTTAACCTATATAATCTGTCTCCTTATCTGTAAAATAGGGATTATGATAGCATCTCATAGGATGATCCTGAAGATCCAGTGAGATTGCATATTTTTGACTTTGAAAATCCTTAAATGCTCTATAAATGTTAACTTTTGTTGTTGTTGCTGGATTTGAGTCTAAGACCTGGGAGAATTGAACTTCCTTTTCCTTAGTCATGATGAGGAAGGTCTGACAAATTTTCACCATCGTAAAACAAGAAGCCAAGTTGCGTTTCGATACTGGGAAATTGTTTTGTTTTGTTTTGTTTTACCATTCCCTAACCCAGCAGTGTGGATTATGCCCAAATGAGGCAAGTTCTTGTTTACCTTCTGGGATGGCCTGGCCCCAAGTGGAAAATTGTAGTAAACCTTAGAATCCATGCTTACAGCTGATGCTACCAAGACCCAAAGACTTTAAATGATTTGCTTGTCGTCATGGAGCTTACCAAAATTAGAACTTGGCTCTCCTGAACTTTCTTTCCATTATGACATATTCCACAAGATTAATCAGTCTGTTTAACCTAGTTAACCAATCCACTAAAAAGAGTCACCTTAATGACTTTGAAAATAAGACATTCTTTCTGTTCTCATTTCAACCCCATGATCTCTGACCCATATTTCCTACAGAAAATAGAAATAGGACTTCTTTTAAAATGCTATATTAACTTTTCAAACTTCTATCAAGCTCTTTGATTTTTATATGATTTCCATAATTAAAGTGGAAAAGAAAAGCAATACAAATCTTCATTTATAAAGCAGGTCTTATAAGCTCAGTATGTAATTCTGAGGTTAGTGTTTATCTTTTCAAAATGAAAAAAAATCTTAAATTACAAAGAGTAATATACAAAATATAAATCTAAAATAAATACAGATTTTGTAAATAAAATTAAGCTAAATATAAATCTAAATTAAAATACCTATTTTACATGTTAAATTCTAAATTATTCTGGTAATGTTTGAAAAAAATCTGTGACCTTATCTATGTGGGAATTCCCTCTGGCAAAGGAGATTACAGCCCATCCATGCTTAGGATGCTAGGTCACTCTTGTTCCTGTCTTTCCATAAGGTCACCACAGGGGATCTAAACAATGAGTTGGCAGCTTTCTTGTCTCTTGACATCACAAGGATACCAGTGAAGCACATAAATATCAGGGTGTTGGGTTGGTTTTTTTTTTTTTTCAAAACTGCAAATAAAAAAACCTGAATTTTTAAATGAATGAATTCTAGACACATCATTTTTCAAGGTAATTTCCACTGGTATGAATTTTAGTAAATGGAAGACCCTTCCAAGAAGATACAACTTTTTAGGGGACCCACTCTAAACTGTTCTAAGTAATGCTTCATAATCTACAAACTTAGATTTAGAAGTTCCTTTTTTAAAAAATATGCTCTTTCTGGAAAGATAGCTTTTGTCAAGAGCTACATGCTTTTTAAGAGAGAAACTAGAGCTCTTTGTCCTAATGAACTACTCACCCTCCTGCCTCAATAGACACCTTTCATTATATTTCAGATTCTTAGGCTTTATTTTTGCATTTTCTACACTAGAACCTTAATGAAGGGAGAAATGAAAACAGTGTGGATCATTCTTCACTGAATTCAGGCAGAGGTGATGTTCCTTAGGTATTTCTTCCTGCACAAACCTAAAAGTTTGAATGAAGTCAGAGTTTCTGAAAAGATCCCCCCAACTTTGCTCCTTGGAAGGCCAGTACAGAATTTAACCAAATCAGAGTTTGTCCATAGTCAGAGTAGTGATCTTCAGGGGCCAAAACCACCTCTAATATAAGGCATTAAAGGCTATTTGTGTCACCTAATCAGAGAAATCTTTAAAAAAGGAAGTTTTTTGCTTTTCCTGGTTCTTGGTTTTCTTGTTTTTAATTTTCGTATATTCCCATGAAAGCATTAGACTAGATTATGGGTTGTTAACATTTTTTGTGCCTTGGGTCTCTTTGACAGTCTGATGAAGTCCATGAACTTCTCAGAATGTTTTTAAATTCATATTTTAGAATTTACAAAGAAAACAAAATATATTGAAATACAAATATCAAAATACTAGCAAATAGCAAAAAGTTAATACTTTATCAAAATATAAAATATAAATTTATGATATGCTACTATCTAGCAGTATACTCCTGTAGCTGTTTTGAAGTAGTGATGACTATAAGGAATATTTCAAAATATCTATCACAACTGTGCTACTAATATTACTGTAGTTTGTTGCCTAAATTCATAATTGAAGAAAATGATAAATTTCAGTTAAACATTGGTAAAACTAAGAATATCATTTTTCCCATCCAAATTTAAAGACCTCCTAAAATCCATCCATGAATCCCAGGTCAAGAATCCCTGGAATAGTTGATCCCTAATTTTCCCTTTCAGCTTTAAAAACTGTGATCCTGTGATCTTTTTTAGGCAGCTTGGGGTGGCGGACTCCTGATGTCCCGGAAACATAAATGGAAGCTTAATGGCGTGGAAAGGTAAGCACATTTAGCTAGCTAGCTACTTAATGTTAGGTATGAAAGACAACTAGCCCATTCAGACTCCAGAGAATCCTGGAATGCAGGTGTGCCTGCTTTTTACAGTTCCCATAGATTATGTGTAAATTAAATTCTTCAAAATCAATTCCTCTTAAACACAGTCAAGAAAATGGTTGCTTAAAGAAAAGGCTTTTGAATTCTTTTCTAACCCGAATAATAATTTCTTAATTTATTTCAATGTACATTGAATTTTTTTGTATATCCATTTACTTCAAGTAGTACACACCTGTGATAATGTCTCATGGTTTTATTCTCATATTAACTGTTCTGTGCTATAACATTGAACACTGTTGTTGGGTTCATTTTGCTTGGAGGGTAAGCCCTTTTGGAGAATAAGTTTCATACAGCAGATGTTAAAATGATTAGGACAGGACATACATTTCTAATCAAAAAATAAAATGGGACTGTTGTAAAAAAATATTTTTTAATTAAAAAAGGAAACTCAAAGCATATTGGCTGCTATGGCGGCTTCAGAAATGCTGCTGGATGCTGGGGAAAGTTCACCCAGTTCTTCCAACAAAGAGATCTCACAAAATGGACGTCTGACCTCCAGTCATTTGCTTTGTCCTCTCCCCGATTCAGATGGGAAACGGAGTTCATTAGAGGCGGCCAAATGCCTACAGAATCCTGCCAAAGAGCCAGATGCTCCCCAGGAAAATAGTCTCCCCACAGGTCCCTTGCCAAAGCTTCTCCTGAAGATGTCCATCCCAGAAACAGCAGGAGGGCCCAGTGACATGTGCGAGCATCTGTCCGGTCTAGCCAGCAGGACATGGAAGCCCTGGAGAGGCTTCCAGGAGCTGGCCAATCTGGCTCCCCAGACAATATAGCATGGCAGGCAAATGGTTATAACAGGAGCATCCATGAGTCTAGAAAGAGAGGGATTAGGAAATGGAAGGTCCAGGGAAAGCCAAGGTCAAATCCTGGTGAGTCAAGTCAAACTGGAGAAAATAGGTCAGGCAGAGAGGCCGACCGGTCCATGCAAAGCAAGGAGGTCCAAATGGAGGGAGAGTCTGAGTAGACAGGTGCCAGAAGGGAGAGCGGCTCTTAAGCACCTGACATGTTTGGGGGCTTCAGTCCAGAGCTCCAGGAAGGTCAGGAAGGTCCAGGAAAAACCTAACTATATACAGTTACATGGCATAAATATTTATTAAACACCAGCTGAGTACAAGGCATGTCAAGCACAGTCACCAATGATCCAGACTGTTTAAGAGAGTACAAAATGTGGATTTTAATAGAGTACATATATGTGTGTGTCTACATACACATGCATGTGTATATACACACATGTACATATGTATATATGCCTGTGTTTATATATGTGTGGCATATATAAATAATATATATATATATATCATGTGTGTATATATAATGTGTTTATATATATACTATATAGTAGTAAGGACTTGTAAATGGTATTGTGGAAAAGGGTGCTGGTTGTATAAATGTAGATCCTGGGTTCAAATCTCCACTGGAATAGTTACAAAGGTCTTAGCTCTGATACTAGCTAAGGATGATTATGGACAAACTCTCTACATCTCAGCTTCCTTAGTTAGAAAACGAGGAGGTCTGATTCAATAACCTTTCAAGGTTCTTTCCAGCTTGAATTCTAGTCTTCAAAAAGGAAGACGTGACCCTGAGACCAAACAAATAATGAATGAAATCTGAATAGGAAGAGTTATAACTATGGATCAGGGTCTTATGAAGATGGGAGGATACCCTCAACAGCACAAATGGGGTAGAGCTATTAGCCCTTCACCTAAAAGCTGTCTGCCTCCTAACTTGGATTTATCCATCCTTCTTCATGTAGGGAATAAAGGCAGAAAGGGCAAAAAGCTGCTACTTTCCCCATAAAGCAAGGCTCTACTACTGTTTTGGCTGGTGATCAGAAAACCAAGATGGGATTTGCCTTGTGGTAAACAGAGGGATTCTAGGATCAATGCAAGGAATTGGGAATGTTTAGAAAAGAAAATGGGGGGAGGGAGGCAATGATTGCTGTGTGGTCAAGTATTTGAAAGACTGGAATGTCAAAGAGGGATGAGAATTTGTTCTCTTTAGCCCAAAAAAGCAGAACCAGGAGGAATGGGTGGAGGGTTTGATGTTAGAAAAAAAAATTTCCTTAAAATTACAGCCAATCAAAAATGAAACAGTCTATTCCAGAGGCTTTCTCCCTCATTGGAGTCTTCAAATAGGATGGCCCCTTTCTCTATATGGACTAGATGATTTCTAGGTTTCTACCCAAAATCAGTGATTCCATGACCTCTTCCAAGCAGCACTGCTACTTTTATAGAAATCCCTTTTCCTAACCCAATGAGACCAACATTTGGTGAATGGAAAAAAGCTGCTCCCATATAGATATCACTAGTATTCTGAGCACTAGTAAGGGTTCAAAATCTCTCTGATACACAAAACAAAGGAATTATGGGATTTTTAGGGAAGTGGGTCAGAAAGGGAAACAGCAGAACTGATCATATTCAATTGGCAGTGAAATACATAGAATACTGGACTTGGAATTAGAAAAGCCCCAATTCATTTCCTGCCTTAGATTCTGCCTGTGTGACTATTGATAAGTCACTTCACCTCTCCCAGACTCAGTTTCCTCATTTGTAAAATGGGAATAACAGTATCTACATCATAGGGACACTGCAAGGAAAAAATGAGATAACATGTAAAACACTTTGCAAATCTTAAAGCATCAAATAAATGCTAGTTATTATTCTTAATAATTCAAATAAACAATATTAATTAAAATTCTCTACATGTGCAGTACACCATGCTGGGTACTAGAGATAATATATACTTACTATGAAAGGAAGGAACTTTCACACAAATATCATTGCATGTCTTACCTGCCTTCTTTATCCAGCAAAAGACTTGACTCTGTTTTTCCCCATAGAGATGAATTACATTTGAAATGACAAAGGAGCAAAACAAATGGGAAAGCCTGACCAGAAAACCATTCCTGTGAAAAATAATTGTTGGGAAAAATAGGGGTTAGTAGACCCCAAGGTCGATGTAAGTCAGTGATGTAAAGTGACCAACTCAGTACCCACTCAAGATTCCCTAAAAGAAAGAAGCATGAGAGTCCAAAATGAGGAAGATGAGTGTTATATTCTATTTTGCCATGGTCAGGCCACATGCTAAATATTAACTTCAGTTCCAGAAGTCAGTTCTAGAAATAAGATTAACAATCTGGAGAATACCCCAGAAAAACATGGATAAGGGAATCAAAACCTTGCCATGAAAGAAGTGAAGAAGTTTAACCTTAAGAAAAGAAGATGAAATCAGGGAATGGAAAAAGATGGCTATTTTCAAGTAATTAAAGGATTGGTGTATAAAGGGACAATTAACTGAAGACAGGTGGATGGTTCTGAGAATATAGGGCTAGATCTGAATTCTCAATTCAGCTCCCTTCTCAGATACTTACTATCTAGAATACTAGAAAAATAACTCTATCTCAGTTTCTACAACTATAAAATAAGGATAATAATAATAACTTCCCAAAACTGTTATGAGGATAAAATGAGATAATATCTGCAAAAAGCTTTGCAAACCTCAACACATTATAAATACTAATTATTATTATTGTTATTGTTGCTGTTGCTATACTTGACTCCAGAGATCAACTAGAAACAAGAGATTTGAAGTTATGGAGCTTTTGGTTCAAAATAGGGAAGAACTTCCCAGTAATTGAGCTGTGCACACATGGAATAGATTGGCTGCCCCAGGAAGTAGTGAGTTCCCCAGCATAAGAGGTCTTCCACCAGAGCTGTAGAATCAGAAATGAAGCAGGAAGAATCTTTATTCAGGCTTAGACTAGGTCATCTTCAAGGTACCTTTTTACTCTGAAGTTCTGTAAAATGATATTATAGAAGTAAAGAAAGTGGGCATTTTAAGGAATATTGAACTTGGAGTATTAAAAGATCAACAGCACTTACTAGCTGCAAAAAAATGAATTCCTACATTTTCCATGTAGAAAGAAAGAAAGATAAAATATGAAGAAAGGAAGAAAAGGAGGAAGGAAGGAAAGAAGAAATGGAGGAAGGAAGGAAGGAAGGAAAGAAGGAAGGAAGGAAGGAAGGAAGGAAGGAAGGAAGGAAGGAAGGAAGGAAGGAAGGAAGGAAGAAAGGAAGGAAGGAAGGAAGGAAGGAAGGAAAGGAATGGAAAGGAAAGGAAAGGGAAAGGGAAAGGAAAAGGAAAAGGAAAAGGAAAAGGGAAAGGGAAAGGGAAAGGGAAAGGAAAAGGGAAAAGGGAAAAGGGAAAAGGGAAAAGGGAAAAGGGAAAAGGGAAAGGAAAGGAAACTAGTTAAAATAATGTGTCAGTCTATGTATGCCAATTCAATCCTTTTCAACAATAATTTTGCTCCTACTATGTGCAAAGCAAGCACATATATTGAAAAGAGCAGAGGGGAGAGATGTTTGCATTTTCTAATCAAATATTGGGGTTTGGGGAGTCAGCCTAGTCCCCAAAAGGAAGGAAATTTTTCAATCACTCAATAAACATTAGAAAGTGCCTAGTATGTGTCAGGCATTGTGTTTAGGAAATATAGATAGATAGATAGATAGATAGATAGATAGATAGATAGATAGATAG
>JAJPUD010016021.1:0-13793 GCA_023553655.1 Myrmecobius fasciatus | reverse complement strand
ATAGATAGATAGATAGATAGATAGATAGATAGATAGATAGATAGATATGTGTGTGTGCAATCCCTGTCCTCAAGGAGCTTATGATCCAACAGGAGAAGACAATGCACAAAAGGAAGATGAAAAGTGGCAGGGGTGGAGGGAGAAGGATGAGGAGGATGGAATGAAAAGCATGATAGAGGAGTCCAGCTAGCTGGGGAAAGGTTGGTCATTTCCCATGATGGCTGCCATGATGACTGGCAGGGGACCTTCCTTAAACAGAGCCTCTGAGAGGAGCTCTTCACTCTGCCCTCCATTTGGAAAGCAGAGGGTATGGAGGAGGTATAAGTACCAAGGCTGATGCAGTCGTCCAGGTTGGTGAGGAGGTTCCTAGGTGAATGATGGAGAAAAGTCTGAAGAAATGTAGAGAGGTAGGAAATGTGCCCACTGGGCTCTGACTGCTGGGAAGGTCAGCTTCTTGAGACTCGCTCAGGCTTTCCTGGAGGGAAAGTCATGTTTCTGACATGGCTTTCTTCTCCCCAACTCCAATCCTGAGGGTCTCCTGCTGATGCCATCAGTCATAGCCAAGGTGAAGATGGATGAGACACTGTCTTATTAACCATATCATTTGGGGTCAGAAGTGCAAGGGATGTTCAGCCAATATTTGTTGTCTGACTTGACTGATAGCCATTCATCAAACAGATGGATTGGTTCTTCTCCACCTTCACATTCTAACTTCTTCCAGAGGCAGAGCCACTAAGAAATGGGAAGCAAATTCATTATTGTGAAAGAAAAGAAAAAGAGCTCCCTGGCTTTCAGCCTCCTTGCCTTTTTCTTCCATCTCAGGCCAGAGGGAGATATATCCTACATTAGACTTCCAACTTTGCTTAGGATATTTCTCCCAGAGGATGATCATGTTCTGATTTTGAAAGAGTGTTACCATGAAATGTGAGCCCCAAACCTGAAATAGTCATAGTACCCCTCTTCTTCTATTCACTGGCTCTTTGAGTTACCCAAGGAAGAGTGAATAAAAACCTACAAATGTGCGTGTTCAGGGCCACATAGAAGCACTTTCCTTGTCTCTAATGATCCTTCTATTCTTTATGTGACGAGACAGAGAATTCAAATTCAAGTTATATTTGTTGAGTCCAATTCTACCTCACATCCTTACTGGTTGTATGACCCCAGGTGAGTGATTTAAACTTTCTCAGACTTAATTTCCTCCTGTGTAAAATAGAGATAATAATAGCACTTATTTAATAGAGTTGTTGTGAGGACCAAATGAAATAACATATATAAAATTGTGATAAATGATTAATTTAGATCTCCATTTCATTGGATACTTATTTTATTCCAATCAGTATTAATTAGTTTGATATGATTCCATAGGAGTAATGATTATAAGTTCTGAGAGTAGTGAAATGCAGATCTAAGTTCACTTGCTTACTGATAAGAAGCAAACTAGGAGACCTCCACCCTTGTTTTCTTTTGTTATGTTGACCAAGTCCAGCGTGGCAAAAGTGACTCAATTAAAGGAAAGTTCTCCAGCTTTTTTTTTTTTCTTTTTTCTTTTCACCCTCTTATCCTTTGTGTTCTCTCTATTGCTTACCATGGGGAGATGACCTTGACCACTTGACCAATGAGTGGCCCTGGTTGCTGGCTTGAGACCAGACTTTCTATCAGGCCGTGGATGTGCTTATTAGGATTTCCTGGAAAGCCAAACTAGGCCTGTTAAGGTCTGCTTTTTAGCCCATTTGTCAAACAGTGGGATTCTTTAGTTTGTATAGAGTAAAAGAAAAGAACTACCAACCAATGAAATTCTGCATTTTTAGCTGGTTTCATCTGTATTATCTGGGCATCAAGCCCTGTAAAAACTAAGTTCCTGGAAGAAAGGGGGCATCTCCGATGGTAAGGAAGAGCTGAGGTTCTCTTCATTAGTGGGGTCCATGCACTCCTTAATTGTCATTGGTTCAGAGCTCTGCCTCAGTGGGTTTTCTTGAAAACTGGACAATTTTGGAACCCCCACAAAACATTCTGCAAATCTTAAAGAACTATTCAAATCTTTTTGTTGTTGTTCTAATAACTGCAATGAGAAGGGGAACCCTGCTATCCTGCCATCCTGCCCAAGGAGTTTTTTGGTCACCCTGTGATGCCCTCAGGGAAGCTTTTCCCTTATATGGTTTGTTCATTTCAGGGCCAACTCTGTGACCTGGAACCCTCACAAGATGATGGGCGTCCCCTTGCAGTGCTCAGCTCTGCTGGTGAGAGAAGAGGTAGGTTGCAGCTGCTTTCATTTTTATCCTTTCAGAACATTTCCTCCTTACATGCACATACACAGATGGTGCAAATGGAAATTAGGTGATGGTTCCAGACAAAACTGGGGTCTCTGAGTGATACCGTAGTGCATTCAGAGCTGGTAACCCCGGGCAAGTCATGTAACCCAGTTAACAGTTAAGTAATCTGCCCAGAGTCACACAGATAGTAAGTATTAAGTGTCTGAAGTCATATTTGAACTCAGGTCCTTCTCACTTCATGGGTGAGAATAAGAATCATTTTAGAGGCAGCTAATGGGCCTGGAATAAGGAGGACATGAGTCCAAATGCAGCCTCAGACCCAAGACATTTTACCTGTGTTTACCTTAGTTCCTCATCTGTAAAATGGGGATGATAATACTAGTACCTACCTCCTAGTGTTATTATGAGTATCAAGTGAAATAAATTTACAAGTGTTTGGCACATAGAAAGTACTTTATAAATATTAGCTATTATTATATTCAATTTTTATACTTTTATATCACTTTCATTTCTGAATATATCTTTTCCTCCTTCCTATGTAGTGAATCATTCCTTGAAAAAAAAAGAAAAAAAAAAGCAATTCAAAACTAACCAACACATTAAATAAATCTGAAAGTCTATGCAATGTTGCACCCTCAGAGTTCCCCACCTACTTAGAGAAGAGAGGGAAGTATATTTTCTCATGTTTTCTCTAAGGGTCAATTTGGTCACTATAATTCTATAATGTTCAGTTTCATTTTTCCAGATAAAAAAATTAATCAAAACGCATTTTTCATAAATTGAGTACTGCTAGGTGCTGTGAATATAAAGCAAGGCAAAAACCTTGCCCTTCAGCTCAAAGAGCTCACATTTTGTTGGAGAAGACTACATGTAAATGACTTGGTTCTATTAGATATTTACAGAGTAGATGGAAGGTGATCTCAGAGATCAGCTGCTAGGGAACTCAGAAAGGGATTTGAGATAAGTCTTGAAAGAAGCTACAAGGAGATGTCATAGTGCACAGCATATTGGGATTTATAGTTAGGTGGATTCATCTTCCTGAGTTCAAATCCAGCCTTAGACACTTATTAGCTATGTGATCCTAGGCAAGTCACATAACCTTGTTTCCCCCAGTTTCCTCATCTGTAAAATTAGCTGGAGAAAATGAAGCAAATCACTCCAGTATCTCTGCCAAGAAAACCCCAAATGGGTTCACAAAGAGACAGACACAACTGAAATACTGAACAACAACAATAAAATATGACTAACCTAGGGGACTGTAAGAGAGTGAGATGAAGAAGGCAAGCTTTCCATGCCATGTGGACAGGTGGTAAAAAGACCAAGAGACAGAAGATGGGACGTTAGGTGTGAAGAACTACAAGATCAGTTTGACTGCATCAGAGTGTGACAAGATGGAGAGTAATGGATAAAGCTGGAAACAAAGGTTGGGAAAGTCTTTAAATGTCAAACAAAGATCTTTGTATTTTATCCTAGAGGTAATGGGGAGTTTCTTGAGCAGAGGAGAACACGGTCAAAACTGTACTTAAAGAAAATCACTTTATCAAGTGTGAAGAATTTGTGCTTCACATTCACTCCTCAGTGAATATATTTAGAATTGGCTGAACTGAATGGTTCAGATAAGGGGCTTTCTGATTCTGCATGTATTGCTCTCTGTAATAACTAACAGGAAAAAACAAAATATTTTGGCTTTTTATTATTTGCATTAATATTAGTAATTATGATAATAGTTCAATTGCATATAGCATTTAAATGTTTGCAAGGCACTTTCTTCACAACAGTTCATGAACCAATTTATGAAAGCCTCGTTTTTCTATTTTACAGAGAAGGAAACTGAGATTCAGAGAGACAAAGATAATATATTCAGCTTAGTAAGCTTTTTATAGAATATACCTGTAGATGTAGGTTCTTTCAAGGCTCAATATAAGTGCCACTTCCTACGTGAAACCTATCCTCCTCCTTTTACTAGTGATTCTGCCCCAGAAATAACTTCGTATTTACTTTGTAAGTAGATCTTGATTTCCCTCAATAGAAGGCAAGTCCATGAGGGCAGGGACAATTTCACTTTTGCCTTCGTATACTCAACATCTAGAACAATGTCTGACACACAGAAGTCAGGGAAGATAATTAATGCTTTTTGAATAAATGAAAAACTTTAAAACATTTTATAAATGGTAGTCATTAATATTTTTCCATCTCTGTATAGGGTCCAAATAGGCAGCCAGGTTTCATAGTGAAGAAAACCCTAGACAATTCCTGAAGTCAAATTCAACCTTACTAATTATGTGACCATGGTCAAGTCACTTAATCCTATTTGCCTTATTTTCCTCATCTGTAAAATGAGTTGCTATGAGGACAAAATGAAAATATTTATAAATCTCTTTGTAAAATTTAAAGTGCTATATCAGTGCTAAGTATTATTATCGTCATTCCTCAAACATGCTGTCTTTTTGGCCCCAGTTATTCAGTTTTCATACCTTTTATAATATTGCATATGATTTATTTTTGTCCATTCTAAAAAAAAAATAATATGATCATTTTCAAATGAAAATGGAGTCTAAAGAAAAAAAATGGATTCTGGCTTATGAATGAGGTATAGATCTTGTTCCTTCTTAGCCTTCATATTCAGACCTAAAGGGTCTATATTCAAGTTTTTGTTCCATTGTGTTTGAGTTTAGTTTAAAAAAAAATGGCCCACATTCTAGTTTCATTTCTACTTTTGAATAAGTAGTTTCACTTTTCAAAATCATTCTTATCTATTCTTGATTCAGGAAGAAATTATATTCCAAAAGATTTTGTATAAAAAAATTGGACCAAGACTTCTTGGGATTCATGACAAATTATAAAGCATTGAGTAGTTTCTAGTGAAGAGATTGGCAATGATTTAAATTAAAAAATAAATAAAAAAAAAACAGCAAGCATGACTCATACTATTGGTATGGGACAATTCAAAAGCTTATCATCACTACCCATTTTGCGTGATAAGTTTGGGACACTAAGGAAAAGTGTGATCTTTGTTTCTGGCAAAATGTCATTATAACTATAATGAGTAATTCAGTTTGATAAGAATGCTTTCTATTCTACTGAAAGGTTATCAAGATTGTCTACTTTTGTTGACTTTTAATATATTGAATATAATATAACGTACATCAACTAGTCTTTGAAATTACCATTCTACAAGAAAGTTCTAGAAGTGAATATGAAAAAAAAACAATAGAACCACAATTATTTGTTGAACAATGATTGAAACATGGAGGAGGAGTAGGAAGAGGAGAAAGAGGAGAAGAAAGAGAAGGAAGAGGAGGAAGAGGAGGAGGAGGAAGAGGAGGAGGAAGAGAAGGAGGAGGAGTAAGAGAAGGAAGAGAACAAAGAGAACAAGAAAAAGAACAAGAAGAACAAGAAGAAGCATTTATATACAACTTTAAAGTTTGCAAAGTGCTTGCATATATTTCAGTTGAACTTTACAACAATGCTGTGAAATAGGTGCTATTAGTTTCCCTTTTTCATAGATAAGGAGAGAAGTTACACAGCTACTGTAACTACCTGAGATCACATTTGAACTCAGGTCTTCCAGACTATAAATCCAGTGCTCTATCTCCTTTACTTCCTAGCTTTAAACTAATATTTCCCAAGAACTTGTATTTCACATGGCTTACGTTCCTGATTATGATTTCTTGTTATCCTAATCCTTAAGGAGAGAATAAAAGAATTACACTTATCTACGGTTATAGTTCAATAACATTTGACTATAGAGTCACTTATCACACATAAAACTAATTCAACAATTGATTGCGTCTGTGTATTGATCTGTTCTTTCCACTGAGAAGACATATTCTCATTTTTTTCTCTTTAATCCCACAGCATGAATCCTTCTACCTTTATTTTCCAGGTCACAAGCTATCTCACTTGTCACAACAGCAGGATTTTAAAATTATTATTATTATTATTATTTCAGCTCTATTAGCTAATTTGATGGGATTTCTGTTTTTTCCCTGTCTCTTCAAGGGGTTGATGCAGAGCTGCAACCAGATGCATGCTTCTTACCTCTTTCAACAAGATAAACACTACGACTTGTCTTATGATACTGGAGACAAGGCTTTACAGTGTGGACGCCATGTTGATGTTTTCAAATTATGGCTAATGTGGAGGGCAAAGGTAAGCAAGCGTGAGATTTGGGGTTGTTCCCTACAGACAGAAACCAGATCTGATCAGCTACATTATTGCATGTGATAAATTAGTTTCTAGCTTGAAAATGCCTCCCTCAAGAGTTGTGTATGTGCATTTTTGTATCTGCATGTAGCAGAATAAAATCACCTTTGCGTGTATGTTTTTTAAAATAAATAACAAATTGCATCTATTGCTAACTCTTTAGAAAATGAATCCATTCTGATTCGTAACACAGAACTCCTTGTTCCTTAGGCACTCCTGTTTTCTGATCTGTTGTTTTTGCCAAGTGATTGAACACTGGGATAGATTAATGTAAAGCCATAAATTATACCTTTGGAGAACAAGGGGAAAATGCTACAAAAGCTCACTTGTGGCATTGAAAAGGCAACTGAGCTTTTAAAGAAAAACAACACTAAGTACTTAATCGTCCGTCTTCTGTACTATTTTTCTGTTTACCTTTTGGGACTTTAACTGTAAGAGAATCACATGTCTCTCTGAAAGTTTGACTCTAGAGCTGAAAATGTGCAGCACTTACTGGGCCTAATTGTAGCTGTCTAACAGCATAAATATTATGTTTAAATGTAATCAGGCCAGAAAAGCCCAAAGATGGTTTTTATTTTAGCCAGATTCCTGACTTAAACATGACAAATCATTGACCAGCCCACCTGGTCCCCATTTTGCATTTGGGGAGCAGTGATTGCAATTATCTTAAACAAAGTACTATTTTTGAGGCATACAATTATTCTTATAGTTATAAAATAGTGTATTATTTTTTCTCAGGGTGTGTTTAGATCAGTGAACAAAGCAAAATATTGCTGTGAGAACCTTCAGCCACCTACTCCTCTGCTCTATGCAATCAAAGTTCATGCTATTAGCAATTATTGCTTAGATATATGGATTTTTTCTAAGGACAGAGGTAGGTGGTCTGAACTTGTAATTTCATCTGTGTGAAGTACTTTCTAAATGGACACTCCCACTTTAGATGCAAATTATTAGTTACTTGAGGTACTGAGAGACTAAGGACTTGCCAGAGATGATCATGTACAGAATTTGTGTATCAAAGGCAGAGTTTGATCCAGTTCTTCCTGATTGCAAGTCCAGCCATCTATCCACTATATCACTAACAACCGAATTGTATAGATCTGCAAACAAATACACACAGACCAGGAATTCAAATGACCCCCAGGCTATTTTTCTTTTAATAGAGACTCTTCCTTCAGTTGGTTGGTATAATTTACAAGAATTCCAATATCTTTGAGTTTTCCACAAAAACTTGATCTCTAAATATTGTCTGAGGTTACACAGTTTTACTTAAAATACCATGATTTTTGCCTCTCTTTTCCATGCTATTTTTATGATCATGGTGACCACTAAAGGCATTTACATGAAAATGGAGTCTTATGTTCCTAATGGTGTATCTGTCCCTGCTGGTTTATGTTTTGTGTGAGTGCTCTTCATCAGTGAACTTCACAGCAAAGCCTAGTCCAGCTAGGACCAGGACATTGGGTGGGCATCCAGAGCCTGACCAGATGAATCCTGAAATAAAAACAAAAGACCCTGTATTTAGGCAGCTCTAAAATAGCAAGAAAGTAAGTGAGCAGATACAGCCCAGCTGCAGAATTGCTTCCAGCCAAATGTTTTCAGAGTTTTCCAGGAGATAGGCTGAGGTTCATTAAGGGATGTATCTTGATATCTATACTGTAACTATTTCCACTTCAATCTTTTAAATGAACTGGTCTTTTTGGACATATATAAGAAATAATGGACTGGCAACAATGTATACATAAAAGTTGTCCATGAAGAATGGAGATCAAGGCTTTCTTCTGATGATACATCCTGGCTTCGTGACTCAGAGCAAGTCACTTAACCTGTCAATGATTTTTGCTGCAGAAAAAGTGTTAATCTGCATTGGTACCATAGGGAATGTCCTTACCTGGGAGTTTGCTAACACCAACAAAATCACAGAACTAATTTTTATCCAAAATAATAATAATAAAAATAATAAATATTAACTAACTTTATAAATGTTTACAAAACATTTATAAAGCACTTTATGGTTTACAAAGTGCTTGATATAGGTTGTCTAATTTGGCATTATTATTATAATAATAGTAGTAAGTAAGCCAATTCTTCCATAGAGACATGGGAAGTTGGAGGTTTATATGCTGTTTAGAATTCTTCAGGTTAACCCAGAAAATTCAGCTCCTTTCCCAAGAGAAGTTGATGCTAAAAAAAATTGAGAGTTCCTTGCTTAACTTCAGAAAGCAGAATGTGAACTCTGTGAGAACAGAAACTAGCACTTAGCATAGTGCTTTGCACATATTAAGAACTTAATAAGTGCTCTTTTCATTCATTTATTGGCATTTTAAAATTAGAATACAACAAATACATTAATGGCATTTAGTTTGCAATTTGTTCTTCCAACGTATGATAATGGAATCATGTAATCAATAAGCCTTTATTAAAGCCCTTTATACACAGTGGAAAGGCAGCGGGGCATAGGGAATGAAAGGCTGGTTTCAAAATCAGAAAGATCTGGTTTCATGACTACATGAACCTGGAGTCACTTAACAAGTCTTAGTATTTTAGGTCAGTTGTCTTAGAAGGACACTAAATTATATATAATACTGCATTTTGACTTAGGAAACCACAAATTAACCTTATCTATGTTCTGTTGTATTTTACATATTTTGTAAATTATTTCTTTTTTAATTTTAATTTTAATTTGGTTCAATCACACTTGGGAATGCTAGTCTATTTCACAACTCTGCTCTAAGCAACCTTCTTAAGAGTATAAGTTTCAATTTGCATTCCTCTAACCAATAATCATTTAGAGCATTTTTTCAAGTGGCCAAAAATAGCCTATTTGTATACTTTCACCATTTATCAATTGTGAAATGACTTGTATTTTTATAAATTTGATTCTGTTCTCTATATATTTGAGAAATGAGGCTTTTATCAGAGGAGTTACAGAGGTAGCAAGATTCCTTTCATCTAGGGTTCCTAATATGAATGAAACCACAGGTCCATCCCTATCCCCATTCATGGCAATTACACTAGGCACTGTAGGGTCAAATATGAAAATGAGTGAGACTCTACCTTCAAGATATATCACCTTACTGCACATCACAGGTGTTCTACAATTAGTTTAATACTTCATTAGCAGAATTCCTGTTGTAGGCATCTTAGCTTCAGGGACCCACCAATTGTACCTGCAAAAGTGAGAGAATTCTAGGACTCAACAGATGTTTTTTAAAGCAATTGAGTGGCCAGGATCCATAATAGTCACAGCATTTCTTGTCTTCCTCCTGCCCTATGGCTTTGTGAATAACTAACTATCAGATTTCTTGCAGTTAAGTTTTAGAGACCAATGTTTGTCTGGTGTTGAGCACAAATTGGTATGTTCACTTGCATAATTATATATATTCTGTTCAGAAAACCCTTACTTCCCACTTACAAAGGGAATTATAAGTGCCATAGCTAAAGATTCCATTGAATTAAGTATTAGGGGGCTAGGGAGTACTTGATAGTACTTTTCTCTAGGCAAAGAAATCAATTTCTGGAAATGGTTCTCTACAAACAAGAAAGACAAAGGATAGAAAGACTACATAATTATTGCAGAGAAATAGGAATTAGAAGAGTGATCCATAATCTGCAGTTCTTTCTGGTACATCTATGTAAGAATTCTTTTTTTCCTTCTTTTTTGGAGGTAATTGGGGTTAAGTGACTTGCCCAATTTTGCCCAGCTGTTATGTGTCTGAGGGATGATCTGAACTCAGATCCTCCTGACTCCAAGGCCAGTTATCTATCCACTGTACCATCAAGCTGTCCCAAGAATTCCTCTTGCTAAGACAGACTAACTGGATACATAATGAGCCTTCAAATGGACCCTTCAAGATTAAGAACCTATTTATTCCATGAGAAGAATTGGTTTTTAGTTAACCTTTATGGTCTATATCTAAAATCACACAGCAATAACATGCCCCATTGGCTTGTGTCCTGTCTGCCACTATTTTTTATAGACAGTAGGCTGGTTATATAATTATGTATATGTGTACATATATACATATGTATATATAAAATTATATAATAGGATGGACACTCTTTATTGTGCCTTCAGGATATTTGTAATGACCTAATACTCTTTAGCTTTCTATTTGAATTGTCCTAGTGGCTTTGAAGTCGGAGGATCTGAGTTTTAATCCTGACTTTGCCACTTACTACCCATATGACTTTGAACAAGTCATTTCCATTTGGGGACTTCACTATTCTCATTTACAAAGTGAGGGATTTCAATTAGAAGACCCCTGAGATCTCTCCTACCTCAAAATTTATGCTAATTCTAGAACCTTTGAAAAATGCTGGTAGGAAAATACATGTCATATGTTGTGTTGTAGAATATCATCTCCCATAGCTTATCAGAAACAAGAGTACAGTAAAAACAATTTCTCATATTAGTGTGTTTGCATATTTAACTGAAACTCTAGAATGTAAGCTTACTGTAGAAATCATTTCCTTTCCATTTTAGTGCCTAGGACATAAGTAGGTATCTAATAAATGTTAGTTAATTGATTTCTTCCAAAGCTTCACAATTTTAGCAAACATTTCCATGTGGTAAGTAAGGTGTAACTTGTTTAATAGATAAGAAAGTATATGCTCATGGAGACTAAATAATTTGCCAGTGGTCACACAATGAATTAATGGCATTAACAGGAACAGGACTAATTTGATTCCTTTGCCTTAATTACTGATTCATCCTGACCTTGGTTATAACCAGTTTACAATCCTAGAGCTGATTTGGAGATTTTCATCCATTCCACAGTGGTCCAGAGTTCCAGTTTGGAAGAGAAGCATTTGGTCATCCCAAGGTCCATGCTAAGTGAACCAAACTTCTAAATTAATCCTAAGCAATCAGGACCACCCATGATTCCTGTAAGGTCTGTGGAACATGGCTCCAGGCCGACTGGAGCACACCAGAGCAAATATAGAGTAAAACTCTATATTCCACCAAGTCTAAACCAGATCCCATTATTACCCTGGCTCTGAGAGAATGAGGAAGCATTCTGCAGAAAATAAGATGTCACATCCCCTCGGCTTAGACTGTGTTTCAGTTGTTAAGAGACAATGACATATATCTGTGTCTTTTCCCAGGCAGACCACATAAAGTTAGGCTATAAACAGGAAAGTTATCACTTTGCGTTATCCATCTCAGTTTAATTATTGTTAGAAAACATTAAGTGCTCCTGTTATGGGTAGCAGCTATTTTCAAAGTCATTCCATTGACACCCAATAAATGTTAAGGGATGAAGACAAAATTATTTTAAAAGCAGTTCTCTAGAGTGTGCTGCCTTAGGGTTAATCAGTAGGGGACCAAAGCTGCTTGGAATTAAGATAATAGATGCAGATGTGGTAGAGATCTTAAAAGCACACACTCCAGCTCTCTCATTTTACAAATGAGTAAACTGAGGCCCAGAAAGGCTAATCCACATGCCTAAGATTCTAGTCAATTATAAAGCTAGCTCAAACTCCAATCCTTTGATACCAAATTAAAATCTCTGCATCATATCACACTGCCTATTTTATACAATTGCTAAGCTATTTTCAGGGGTTCCAGAAACATCATAACTTGAGAGAAAAGCTATAGAGGCTGTAAAGAAAAGCAGGAATTAGAGTTCTGAATCTGCATGGATTTTTTTTCCAGCTCTAAGAGCTCCCTTTTCCCCCCATCATAAACTTTATTTTCCTTCTCTTAGGGGACCATCGGATTTGAAGCACAGATTGACAAGTGTTTGGAGCTTGCAGAGTATTTATACAATCTTATAAAAAACAGAGAAGGATATGAAATGGTGTTTGATGGAAAGGTATGGCTGTAGTTTTATTAACATAATCATAACTTTACTCCAAATGATAAACTGCTAATGTCTGTGGTCCACCTTTCAGGTGTCTTTGGTAGTCATGTCCAGGAAGCAGTGCAGGGGATGGTGATTCCCATAATCCAAAATTCTCACTTTAATGGGATAGTCATGAGATGCAGAAATTACAAGAACCATCATAGGACTATTATCTTGGAATCCCCACTGTTTCCATTTCGCCATGTCCAATCAGTTGCTAGAATCTGTTTATTCTGCACCCCCTTCTCTCCTCTGACCCTATTAGCACACTGGTACAAACCTTCATCACCCAGTGGCTGGACTTTGAGTTCTCCCTACCTCAAATCTCTTCCCATTCTAAACCACACTGCACCCAGCTATCAAATCCTAAAACACAAGCCTAATCATGTCACATACATTCCATTTTATAATATTTTATTCATATTACATTATCAAATATAACACCTTCTGTTTGGCTTTTAAAGCCCTTCACAAACTACTCCCTTCCCATCTTCCCAGGCTTCTTATACTTCTTACTCCGTATAGATATATATTCTTAGATAGTATATTGATTTGGGAAGCAATTCAAAGTTTATTTTAGATGGAATATATATATATGTGTGTGTGTATATATGTGCATATATATATATGTAATAAAAAGTGATTCTGAAAAAGTAAGTGAAAGTTGGATTGTAAAGAATGGTAAATGGAGAGGTTTGTGTTTGTGTTTTATCCTGGAGCAAAATTTTTTTTCAATGGTATTTTATCTTTCTAAATTCAGATAAAGATTGTTTTCAAGATTCATCTTTGAATGTTCCAAACTTCGTATTCCAAATTTTTCTCTTTCTCTCCCCCACTTCTCTCCCCAAGACAACAAGCCATCCAATATAGGTTAAACATGTGCAGTTCTTCTAAATATATTTCTATATTTATCATGCTGAGTAAGAAAAATCAGATCAAAAGGAAAAAAAGAAGAGAAAGAAAAACAGGCAAACAAACAATAATGACAAAAAGGTGAAAATATTATGCTTTGATCCACATTCAGTCTTCATAGTTCTTTCTCTGGATGCAGATGGAACTTTCCATCCCAAGTCTATTGGAATTGCTTTGAATCACTGCATTGTTAAAAAAAAAAAAAAACTAAGTCCATTACAGTTGATCATCACCCAATCTTATTGTTACTGTGTACAGTGTTCTCCTAGTTCTGCTCCCTTAACTCAGCATCAGTTCATGTAAGTCTTTTCTGGTTTTTCTGAAATCAACCTGCTCATCATTTCTTAGAAAATAATATCATTAAATGGTTTTTGATCAAGGCAGTGACATGGCCATCCCTGTGCTTTTGGAATATCAATTTTTTTAGCTGTGTGAGGATGGATTGGATAGGGGAGAGACTGGGATTAGGAGACTATTACAAGAATTCAGGCAAGATATAATAAGGATCTAGCATGGTGGCAGTAAGAACAGAGAGAAAGGGACAGGCATGGAGAGA
>JAJPUD010016020.1:5527-35405 GCA_023553655.1 Myrmecobius fasciatus | reverse complement strand
GATGATCAATTTTGATGGACATGGTTCTCTTCAACAATGATGTGATTCAAACCAGTTGTGCTGCGCTGAAGATAGTCATATACATCCAGAGAGAGGCCTGTGGGAACTGAGAGTGAACCACAACACAGCATTTTAACGCTTTCTGTGAATATTTCCATGCATTCTGTTTTCCTTCTTAGGTTGTTTTTTTTTTCTTCTTCTCTTTCTAGATCTGATGTTTCTTGTGCAGTAAGATAACTGTATAGATATGTATACATGTATTGTATTTGTCATATAATTTATCCTATCTAGCATGTATTAGATTACCTGTCATCTAGGGGTAGGGGGCAGGGGGAGGGAAAGGAAAAGCTTGGGGAAAAAAAAAAAGTTTTTTTTGCAAAGGTCAATGTTGAAAGGTCACTCATATGTTTTGCAAATAAAAAGCTTTATTAAAAAAAAAAGAAACTACAATTAAGTGATGGGAACTGGGACAAAATGTTTAAGAACATCATGGTCCTGTTCTTGAAGGAGCCTACAATCTAATAGGGAGGGTCTATGAACACACAGAAATGTAACCCAGGGTAAAATCAGATACAAATTGGAATTGCTTGTCACAGCTTAATATACATTAAGGTTGGAGCAGGAATGAAGTGCATCTCACAAAACCTAATGGAAAATTAGGAGAAGGAGGACACAATGGTTATTTTAATCATATAAAGGCTTATCATACAGAAGAGAGACTAAACATTTTTTTTTTATTTGGTCCCCAGGACTTAACTGGAAAGTATGTGTGAAAATTGCAGAGGTTGATTGGGGCTTGATGTACATAAAAGCTACTTAATAGTTCAAACTGTACTAGAAGGAGGAGGAGGAAGAACATGAAGAGCAGGAAAAGAAAGAAAAGGAGAAAACAAAGCTTCTTTAAGGTATGTATTCTTATTACCATTTTTCAAATGAAGAGATTAAGATTAAGTGAGATCAATAGAGATCAAGTGACTTTTATTGATCCCTAAAGACATCACTTTATAATTATTTACAATAAATTTTCTAGTTTTTTATCTGTGCATGGCTTCTTTCTTCATTACACCCCAAAGAAATATAAGCTATAGCAAAAGAGAAAGTGGCATAGTGTATAAAACATTGTGCCTGGAATCAGGAATACCTGAATTCAAATCTAGGTTCAAACATTAACAAACCAGGGCAAGTCTCAGTTTCCTTAAGTATAAAATGGGGATTATAATAGAACTCACCTTGTAGGGTTTTATTGAGGATCAAATGAGTTAAAATACACACACACACGCACACACACACACACACACACACACATATATATATATATATATATATATATATATATATATATATATATAGTACTTAAAATAATGCCTGGTACATAGTAGGTATTATATAAAAGCTTACTCCCTTATTTCCTCTCTTTGTTTGCCCAGAACTTAGCATGTAAGTTTTTAATAAATGAAGAAGGAAGGAAGGAAAGAAGGAAGGAATGAAGAAAGGAAGGAAGGAAAGAAGGGAGGAAGGAAAGAAGGGTGGAAAGGAGAAAAAGGAGAGAAGGGAGAAAAAAGAGGGAGGGAAGTATCATTCAAAATGGGACTTGAAAGAATAGAAAGGAAAGACAAGGAGGAAATGTTTTCTATGCATGAGGTTAAAAGTAGGTACAATGGCAAGAATTTTGTGAAATAAAATGAATAACAGTGTATGAAGTGAGATTAGAGATTAGGTATTGAATATTGAAATGGCCACATTGATGCTTTAAATTATATATTTTTGTCAGTATTTAAAATGGAGAAGGAGATTTAATCTTGAAATATCTCTCAGGAATTGTAAGATGCTCCTTGTAAGAAGGTCCAGTACGGATGCCATCAAATGGAAGACTTTGAACATTGGCTTCAATGTATTATATTCCTCAAAATCATGAATACTAAAATCAGAACTTTCACCAAGAAAAATGTTTTTCCTAGAACTAGAAACATTTTACTTTGTCTCCTGTCACTGGAATGTTATAATCACTGGAATAAAATTCACCTAGTTGTATAGCTGCATCATGTAAGCAGAATGTATATTCTTTGAAGTGACAGGGAAAATCTATCTCAATAAAAAAAATAGCATTTCTTAGGGAATTTCAATAAAAACAACAGCCATATTATAGAAATAATAGCCATCAGTCCACAATAGCTTTGATAAAATATAGGATGTTCCAAAAGTCTCAGTACATTTCTAAGTTATTAAAGCTCAAGCTTAAACTTCAGAACTTTTGGAACACCATGAATACTCTATGGAGACAGGAGGCTGACCATAAAATTTCAAATTGTTAATTCCAAGATATTGTTATAAATTAGAATTCATCATTTCCAAAATTGTTTGGCAGAGGTTTCTTGGCATCAAGAGAATAATACATTAAATCTAGAGTTTTAGTAATAACTTGAAAATTAACTTGTCTTTCAATGACATAAGGCCAGACAAAATATTACACTCTATCTCATATTCAAAATATTTTCTTTTTAAAGATTTCCATGTCAAGAAGGAGCAGCTAAAATATGCATTTACCACTATAACACATCAGCATTGTCAAGGTCCTTTATATTGATATAATCATTCTGGTTGGTTTTTGTCAAAACTTCTTGGAATCTTCCACTAACTAAAGTTCCCTTTCAGCACTTTTAAGATCAAACTATCCATGGAATACTTGCAGCTGGTATATCTGCCCACTTATCCCTTACTACTTTGCCAAAGCATAAATGACTCTTAAAAATAGACTCCAACAAAAAGTGCCATTTCTCTGGCTCTAAAATAATTGTCAGAGTACTTTGGTTTAAATAACAGAATAGAAAAAAAATGACAAAGGAGTTTTCCATGTAGTATTTATGAATAAAAATAACTGCCTAAAATGATTTTCCAAAAAGTTCATCTTAAATATTCCACTTTGCTTGGGTTTTTCTATATTTACTTATGTCCTATATATTCAGAAGCATGGTTATTTTACCTGCTCACTTTGAAAAAATACTTAACCAATTTTGCTAAAGATTGCCCTGGATGGATATTAAGTTCAAAATATAACTTCATCCAATATTAACATACCAATGAATTTTATTACAGATAAACCTCTAAATACCATTAAAATATAACAAGTTACAGAGATTGTTCTAGTCATTTACAATAAAATTGAGAATCAGTAGGAAGAATTCACTATTCATAACATTTATGTAAACACATACTTTATTGTTTTATTGTCATTGTTGCCATGTATATATCTCTGCTTAATATATATATGTATATATATATATATATATATACAGATATACATATATTTGTGTGTGTGTGTGTGCAATGCTTCAGTAGATAAGTATATTTAATCATCTCAGTATTCAATGCAAACATCCTTAACACTTGTTGGCTTGTTTTGTTCAAGGTAAGATTTTTATATGATTTTAAAAGGGTCTTGCAGCAAAAAGACGAAGATGCCATTTCAATAGAAAAGAGCACGATATCAAATTTCTAGTTATACACAATGTTTTGTTTCCAGTATTCCAAAGTAGAGATAAGATTTTCTCTCAATCTAAATGTAACTAAGAAATAAAATTTATAATATACTTGACATCTAGAGACTAAATAGAAATGTTTATTTAGTATATAGATTTGAAAATGGGATAGCTGGATAGATGATTCATTGGATAAAGGACTGGGCCTGGAATCAGGAAGACTCATCTTCTGGAACTCAAATCTGACTTCATACACAGCTGTTTGGCCTTGGCCAAGTCACTTAATCCTATTTGCTTTAGTTTTCCCATTTGTAACAGGAACTGAAGAAGGACATAGCAAACCATTCCAATATCTTTGTCAAGAAGACCTTAAATGGAGTCACAAAGAATCAGAAAAAAATCAGAAAGATGACTAAAGAACAAAAAATTGAAAATACATGAAGTTTGTGAATCTTTTCCTCCCATAATTTCATTAATATAGGCAACCCGTAATGTAGGCCTTCCTCTACTAGTGCAGACTTAAACCTTTTCACTCCCTTTATTTTCTTAATAAGTTTCTGGAACACTAAGAGAAATTATATTGTCAGGGTCATACAACCAATATTTGTCTTAGTGAAGACTTGAAACAGTTCTTCCTAAATCTTAGGCCATCACTTTATTCCTTGTAAGATACTGACATGTGTGAATGAGAAATTAATGACCTTTTAAAATTTTCTACTGAAGGTCAAAGACTGTAAACTGGTATTAATATTTTAAAAATAATCCCTGTTTTTTTAAAATTATACTTAATTTTTATATCACCTTTATTTCCGACTCTCCCATCCAACAGAATAATCTTTTGTAAAATGAAAAACAAAGAATAAAAGGGAGAAAATAGTTCAGGAAAACTAGCCAACATATCAAACAAATATAACAATGCACACAATCTTCCAAACTCAGATCCGACCCGCCTTTTTTGAAGAAAATTAAAGGATATTTTCTTCCATTTCCTTCCAACACATTTTTCACCGTTTTGATTGCTCAGGATTCATTATTTTTGGGGGGAAGGGTTTTTTTTTGTTTTTCTTCCCATTTAATTACACTATAACATTGTATATATTGTTGTTTCCATCCTTATACTTATTTGGCTTTGCATCAGTTCACACATATCTTCCCATTCTTTCCTACTGTCTTTATAATCAGCATTTCTAATAATATCATAATATCTCTTTACATTCATGTTTGCTACACTATTTTAGCCATACCTTTTTGATTAGCATCTTCTTTCCTCCCCTTTTCCAGATCTTCTGCTTCTCTCTCTCTGTTTCTGTCTGTCTCTGTCTGTGTGTCTGTGTCGGTGTCTCTCTGTCTCTGTCTTTCTCTGTGTCTGTCTGTCTGTCTGACTCTCTCTGTCTCTCCGTCTCTCTCTCTGTGTCCCTCTGTGTCTCTGTCTCTCTCTCTCCCATCTCTTTCTCTGGTCTTTGTTTCTCTCTGTCTTTGTCTTTCTTCTCTCTTTCTCAATATCTCTCTCATCTCTCTGTCTCTTTCACTCTATCTCTCTTCTGTCACTACCTCTTTCTCTGTCTGTCCCTTTCTCTGAGTCTCTCCTCTCTTTCTCCCTATCTTTCCTCTCTCTCTATATATATATATATCTGTCTCTTTCTCTATATCTCTCTTCTCTCTGTCACTGTCTCTGTCTCTCTCTTTGCATCTCTTTTTCTTTTCCTATTGGCAGAGGTATTCCTTGATTTTAAAGAATTTTCATATGTGGAAAATAATAAGCCCAATAATATTTTTCAGAAATTAAGGACAATTTCTCCTGGGTCCTTCTGGGTTTAGTAACACCACCACCACCATCATCAATATTTAGCATTTATATTCCACTTTCAAGTTTGCAAAGCCCTTTCTATGTGTTAACTCCTTTGCTCCTCACAATTCATAATTATGTGCTATTCTTATCTCCATTTTACAAATGAGGAACATAAGATAGAGGAAAGGGAACGTATTCCTTTGCTCGAGGTCAAAGAGCAAGTAAGTGCCAGCGACAGGATTTGAATGCAAGTTTTCCTGACACCAAAGCCAGTGCTCTAACCACTGTAATATCTACCTGCATGTGCTTAAAGGTCAGAATCATGATAATCACTCACCATCAAGGAGACCAGCAAAGCAACAGATCTTACAATATTGTCTAAGAGGACAGTCTCCATTTATTATTTTATGCTACCAAGAGTAAAATTACTTTGTGATTGGACCCTGAGTATGTATAAATTTATTCATTTGTAAGTTATATACATATACTACTCTACTAAAATTACATATAATACAAAATTTATATAAAATTATGACACAATGAATAGAACATGAAACATTCCATCCTATAATTACTTGGGAATTGCTAGAGTTTATTAAAATAAGAAGTGCCATAATCAGACTTGCATCTTAAGAAATCACTCTGGCAGTTATGTAGAAAAGGATTTAGAATGAATAGAGACTTTGTTACATTAAAAATCACTTTAATGATTCTATTTTTTTCTTTACTCACCTTTGTGTGAAGCTCAATTTCATTTGCTTGTGAGTCACCCGATTTGGGATAAGTTACAAGCTTACTTCCTCTCCCAAATGTCAATCAATTTAAGGATAATCACAAAGTTTTCCCTCTCCCTCTTACCTGAGTGTCTCCTAGTTCCCTCCATCAATAAAAAAACAGGTTTCCAAGTCCTTATAATGCTATTTTTTCTGCTTTTATTACATCCAATTAACTATAAGGGAACTAAACATCTGTTTTATTATCTACCAAGAGCCTTGGAACCAAGTTGTTTTCATAACAGAATGCATTGATAAATAAACCACTATCTGGACATAATGACTCATTAATATCTCTACTCCACCATTACAATTTAAAGCAGGGAGACGAATCAGGAAACTATAGTCCAGGTAAAAAGATGATGAAGGGCTGAACAAAGTAATGGCACATGAGTCAAAAGAAGAGAATGTATAAAAGAGATGCTATAAAGATAGAAATAATGAGATTTTGCAGGTGATTAGATATATACATTGAACATGAGGAGACTCAAAGATTGTCAATTAAAGTTACTGGAAGAATGGAATTGCCTATGACAGAAGTAAAAAAAGTTAAAAGATTGATTTAATGGGGTATTGGTTAGCAAAGAAAATTAAATAAAATCTATAAGATATGCAACAACTCCAAACTGGCTTATTTTGTTACAATAATTCTGCCTAGTCAAACGAGAAAGGAGAGAGGTGGATCTCTCACTTATCACTGCCAAAGAGCCAAAGGTTACACTCCATGGCGTATCTGCTATACCCAGGAAGAAAATGAGAAGACAAAAGGGCAGGATGCCATGGCAAGGAAGGATGCCAAGAATTTTCTGAAAGGTATTTTTACAATTGCTACTGTGGTTACACTGCTGGTAGTGATTTTAAGTTACATGACACAATGACCTTTAGTGCAGAAGGGGAAGCTATTAGCCACAGCTAAGTGGCCCAGTAGATAGAGTAGACCTAGCAGCTAAGTTCTATCCAAGAGCTAAGTGACCCAGTGGATAGAGTATTGAATCTTTCTGGAGTCAGGAAGATTCATCTTCTGTCATTCATATATAATTGAGTTTCTACAGTATGATGTTATCTTAATCATATTTTGGAAGTTGATTCTGTCATTAATATAAGGCATTAGTTTGCCTCAGTTTACTCATCAGTAAAGTGATCTAAAGAAAACTACTCCATTATCTTTGCTAAAAAATCCATAGGTAGTCACAAAGACTGAAATGACAAAACAACAATACCTTTAAGGTCATTTTCACCCTCTATGTCTTTGTCCTATAACCTGAAAATATACTCATTCTAGCTACTTAAGGAGGAATTAAGTTTAGTATCATCACAACCTATGACAATCTTCCTCCCTGAAATGTAAAATTAAGGTTTCTTCACCCCAACTCTATCAAGTAATAATTATTAAAAGAGAAATAATGTTCTCTCTATTTAGTGGCAAATATCTTAAAACTTCCCTGCACTATTCAAACAGGATTTAACAGCATACTCTTTTATACTTCCTTGGTTTTGTGATTGTAAATCTCATCCAAAAAAGATATTTGAAGCTCCCTGATACTGAGAAGCACATCTATTAATGCCTGTACACCCGTCAGTGTAAGTTACTGAGTAAAGAGTAGGTGCCACTGAATCATTTTACAATGAATTAATCAAGTCCCAGGCATATGGAATCCTTGGAGGAAAAAGAAAGGGTGTCCTTACCATAGTGGTCACATACATAATATTTCTTCCTTGAATTTACCCTCCAAAATATGATTAAGATGTAGAAACTCAATTAGTAACTCATACTGGCAAGAGTACCATAAAAAAATTGGAAGAAAGACAAAGAAAACCAAATAAAGTGTAAAAAAATCATTCAAACCCAAAATAATTTTACACAAAAGGACTTTTCCCTCCTCCATGACCAGCTGCCCAACTGGCACCACATTAGGACAACAACTCATCAGTTCACACTCTTTGCAGACTAGAGATGTTTAAGATCCTGAGCCAAAAAAAAACATAAATCAGATCTACTTCCATGAACATCAACTGAAAGGAAAAAAAAAAAAAATAATTCCAAAAGAGTTAGCCACTGCATACAGGGGGGGATATGTAGATATATTTGTGTATGTACATAAATTGTTGTTATTTAGTTATTTTTATTCACTCCTAACTCTTTGTGTCCGCTTTTGGGGTTCTCTTGGCAAAGTAGATTACCTTTTCCTTTTCTAGATTATTTTACAGATGAGGAAACTGAGGCAAAGGATAAAATGACTTGCCCAATGTCATACAGCTAGAAATTATCTGAGGTCATATTTGACCTCATGTCCTTGACTCTAGGGCCAGCACTCTATTCACTGTGCCATGTACGTGCCATATACATGGGCACGCATGCACATATACATATACATATACACTCTCATTCTAAGACCTAGAACTTTGTAAACAAAAAAGGTTTACAAAACTACAGAAGAATGTTTTCATATATAGAGATACATATATGTCTATATATAAGTATATTATAACACAAGTTTCCATAAATTATATTTTATTATTTGAATCAATAGTACTTTTGCCAATCTCAATATTGTGACTCACATTAAATTGTAAAAATTATCAAAGGAACATCAGGACCAGTGTGACAATAGGCAGGATCCAGATCTCTTGCTTTATGCAAATCTTTTCAACTATTAAACAGCAAAAGAAAGGATCATACATGACACTGAAATTAATTCATTTACTTTAGTATCTCTGTCTCTGTCCACATACATATACAAACAAAAGGTAAAAACCTTGGTAAAAAAATAGTAAAATCTTGGTTAAAAATAGAAAAAATGAATTCAAATGGGGCAATCTATGCATTCACTATAATTTTCCCCCAGGGCCTATAGCTCCAACTCAATATGTTCATGGAAATGAGCCAATGAAGGCTAGCTAACTTTAAGATTTCAGCTTAGGGGCTCTAGTCCATGATATAGTTTGGACATCTCATACTACCCTCCACTAAAAGTAGAGGGACTCTAGCCATTTGAAGAAAATGAGGAAGAGGGTTAGAGACTGGACATGGCCTGAGCAACACTTAGAAGGCAAAACTAAAGGGACAATAACATCTTGTACATGGTGGGAGGAAAGTAAAACCAGCCAGCGTCAGAACTCCCTCCCAGTTCATTATTCCAGACAGTGATTAGAACACAGTGATTGCACTATTCTCCAAAACAAAGAAGTAATGCCATCTAGTAGTTCAGCCTCAGAGACTTGGACATCAGTAAAGATGTAGAAGATAAGAAAGAGAGTGATGTCAATGAAATGGTAGAGAACACAAAGGAGCAAGAGAAAATGTGGTTAAAATTTAAGCATAATCAAAATAAAGCAGCAAACAGATATTCAAATGGAGAAAACCGAATGAGAAAAACATCAACAAGAAACTAAAGCAGTTTAACCCAGTATTATAATATGGAAAAAGTGAAGAAATATTCTTCCTTATGATGAACAAAATCCTTTAGATTCCCCAGAGATTGTGGGATTACTGTAAAAAATCCTATAAAGATTAAAAGGTTAAATAAAGACCATAAAATTAAATTAGAAATAAGTTTAAGTCTGATATCTGCATTCCTGATTCAGAATTTAAAAATACAAAAAAAGTATGAAAAATACATGATAGGGATTGTTTTCCAAAGAAGTAAAAGCTATTGGAGAAAATAATACATTTTAGACACAAAAATAGTGAAATATCAAACAATTTGAAAGAATTAAAGGAATTGGAACAATGTTAAAAGAAGAGATGAGTGCAATATAAGTCAAAGTGATTGATTTTGGAAACCAGATGAAGGTTTCATCGATACGGAGAACTCTAAGATAAAAACTCCCTATACCAATGCAGGTTGGCAACTACACAACTCACAGTTCTACAAAAATGGTTTAAGTTTCTTGCCTTGGGTGAGAGAACCAATATTTGTCAAAGGCTGTTAGTGTTCCTGGCTCTAAGGCAAGCTCTCTATCCATTAAGTAGCATTACCTCTCATGCAGGAAATAATACAATAAAACCGTGTAGAGAATCCACAGATCATTGCTAGAGACATTAAAAAGTGCATGCTTCAAACTCCAAGACATTTTGTAATTAAATGTGGAAATTTCAATAAGAAAAAAAATACAAATGACCAAGAGATAGCATTTCAAAAAGGAAGGAAAAATAATTTTAAAAGTCTAAAACAGGGGGCAGAGACAAGATGGTAAAGTATTGGAAGCAACTCAATGGAATTCTCCCAACATCCCTAAGCTAACAACTCCTTAAAAATCAAATTCTGTAGTGGCAGAGTCATAAAAAGGTCAGGATAATCATTTTTATGTCCAAGACCATTTAGGAGGTTGGGGGGGAAAGACCACCCCACTGGGTTAAGAGCCAGACTGGAGTACAACATATGGATACAATGCCAGTGATGGCCCTAGGAGGCAATTGGAACACTGGTGGCAGCAGTTTCAGGAAGTCACAACCTACAGACAATAAAGAGGTTGGGCAATTGATCAGAACAATATTAAAGGGCACCCTTTGCTGGCATTGAGTGAAGTATCCTAGTGTATTGTTCATACAAAGTTGAAACTCTAGGATGAAGAAAAGAAACACTGATGCTTGTGAATACAGGAAAATGAAGGCTTTGGTTACAATTACAAGGAAGGAGCACTATCACTTGTAACCACAGGACAACTCCCTAATCACAGATGCAGGGCCAAGAGCAGGACAGCACCTCTGGCAACACAGGAACAGAGTCCTTTCCTGGATAAGGACAGTACAGATCAAAAGAGCAGTGATCACATCTCTCTTTGAATGATTGAAATCTTACAAACCCCTCAGCTCTGAAAAAAAGCAACATGAAAAATTTGGGACTATCCTGGGAGCAGAGCCTAACTTCAACACTCTGTTAAATATCTCACAACATAGGGTAGAAAACAAGCAAACCATGATAAGAACAAAAAAAAATACTTACACATAAAAGATAACTGGTGGAAAGAAAGATCAAGAACATGTTCAAAAGAAGAAATCAGTATCAAAACAGTTATAAACAAAGTATCAAAGAAAAATGGGAACTGGACATAAAACCCCAAAAGAACTCATGGAAGATTTTTTAAAGAAGTTTAAAGCATAAAAGAGGTAAAGAAAAATTGGAAAAGAAATAAAGAAAAAGAAGTCAAAAGATTGATTTAAAAAGGCATAAAAACACTTTAAAAATAAAAATGCCCAAATAGCAAAAGAGACAAAAATAAAATAAAAAAATAAAGGACTCCTTAATAAGTAGAATTAACCAAATGGAAAAAGAGGTTAAAAAGTTTCCTATAGACAATGAATATTAAAAAAAAACAGAATTTGGCAAATAGAAACTAATCACTCAATGGGACTTTAAAAAACAATAAATCAGGACAAAAGTGTGAAAAGTAAAAAAAAAAGAAATATCTAATTTGAAAAACAACTGACTGAAAACAGATTAAGGAGAAATCACTTAGGGATTATTTCAAAATCTAAAAGCAATAATAATTTTTAAAAGAGACTAAACATCATATTTTAAGAAATAATCAAGGAAAACTGCCTTGGTAACCTAAAACAAGAGAGTAAAATAGAAATTTAAGGAATTCACAGATAATCACCTGAGAAGTTTCAAAAATAAAAATTCCAAGGAATACCATAACAAAATTTCACATAAGGAGAAACTATTCTAAGCAGCCAAAATTCAAATATCACAGCCTGGCTTTAAGGATGACATAAGATTTAGCAGCTTCCATATTAAAGTATCAAAGGGCTTGGAATATAATGTTCTGGAGGACAAAGGAGCTAGGATTATAAACAAGAATCACCTAACCAGTAAAACTGAGTATTACATGTTAGAGGAGGAAAATAGATAGTTGATGAAATAAAAGATTTTCAAGGATTATTGAAAAAATTCTCATAGTAGAAGAAAAAGTTTAACATTCAAACACAAACCAAACATAAAAAGGTAACCATGAAAGAGAAATCATAAGTGTCTCAATATAGTTAAACTCTTTATGTTCCTATGTGAATTGAAACTTGTAACTCTTAAGAACTTTTATCATTATTAGAAAAGATAAAGGTGTATACAGAGAGGGCACTGCTGTTATGATGAGATGATGTCAAAATAAATTAAGGGGTGAGAAAGAGGGATGCACTAGAAGAAGGAAAAAGAAAGGAGAATGAGGCAATTATCTTACATAAAAGAAATATGCAAGGAAGAGTTTGAACTTCACACTCATGAGAATCTGTTCTAAGAGGGGATGATATAAACACTCAGTTGGGTATAGAAATCTATCTACCCAACAGGGAAGTTGGAAAGAAAGGGGACAAGAAAGATTGTTGATAGTTGAAATGTTGGCTTAAAGGAAGTAATGGAGGAAGAGGTGGAAGGAGAGGGAGAAAGAGAGAGAGGAGAGAGAGAGAAAGAAAGTGAAGGATAATCAGGATAAAAATCATCAGATAGAGGGAAATAAAAAGTTGTTAGAACTTGAACTTGAATGGAAAGAATCAGATAGCAGAATGGATTAGAAACCACAATAGATTTAATTAAAAGAGATAAGTAAAGAACTATATTGATAAAAAGTGCCATATGGCCCAAGAAGTTATCTCAGTACTAAACATATGTGCACCAAATAGCATGCATCCAGATTCTTAAAAGAAAAGTTAAATTAGTTAAAAAGGAAATGGCAAAACTACATTAGTGAAGACTTCGATTTCTTCTTCTTGGAACTAGATAAATATAAACATAAAGCAAAAAAAAGAAAGAATTAGAGGAGATGAATAATATGTTTTAAAAGTTAGATGGAACAAGTCTCTAGAAAAAATGGATAAGGGTAAAATAAAATATCTATTTTTCTCAACTGTACATGGCACCTTTTTAAAAGTTGATCATGTATTAGGGAATAAAAGCCTCATAACCAAATGCAAAAAAGCAGAAATATTAAGTGCAGCTTTTTGAGGCCATAATATAATTTAATTTATATTCAACAAAAGGCTTTGTAAACATAGATTCAAAAAGTAATTAGAAACTAAATAATCTAATAATCAAGAATAACTAGATTAAAGAATGAAACATAGAAACAATCCATAAAAATAAAGAGAATGACAATAATGTGAAAACATACAAAAATTTATGGAATGAAGCCAAGTAATACTTAGGTGAAATTTTTTAGCTCTAAACACTTAAATCAATAAAATAGAGTGTGGGTCAATGAATTCAGCATGCAATTAAGAATAGAAAAAACAAACTCAATCAATAAAATGAAAATTATGAAAAATCAAAGGAGAGATTAATAAAATTGAAAAAAAAATCTCTGAACTAATAAATAAAACTCAGAAGTAGTTTTATGGGGAAAATAAGTAAAATAAACCATTGCTTAATTTGATTCATAAAGAATTCCAACTTACCAATGTCAAAAATGAAAAAGGGAAATTTACCACAAATGAAAAGTTAAGCATTAATTAAGAATTATTTTGCCCAACAATGTGCAAGAAGTACATATTATCTGACAATGTAAATGAAACAGATGAATATTTATGAAAAAATATTTTTTTAAATTAGAAGAAAATGAAATTAAATACCTAAATAAAACAATCTTAGAAAAATAAACATGAAGAACTCATCAAAGTATTCCCTGAGGAAAAATCCCCAGTGTCAGATGGCTTCACAATTGAATTTTACCAAACATTTAAAGAACAATTATTACCAACAACATATAAACTAGTTGGGAAAATAGGCAGTGGAAGAGTCTTACCAAATGTATTTTATGACAATTAAAACAAGGAAAACTATAGACCTATTTCCCTAATGAATACTGATGTAAAATTTTAAATAAAATGTTTTCAAAAAGATTATAGGAATATATTACAAAGATCATTCTTTATGACCAGGTAGGATTTATACTAGGAATACAGGACTGGCTCAATATTAGAAAAACCATCAGCCTAACTGACCACACACACACACACACACACACACATGAGAGAGAGACAGAGAGAGACAGAGACAGAGCCAGAGAGAGAGAAAGAGAGAAAGAGAGAGAGAGAGAGAGCTATTACCATCTCAATAGATGCAGTTGTTTTTCAACAAAATTCAATACTTATTTTAATTATAAACAATGAAAGGCAAATGAATAAATGGTGCCTTTCTTAAAATGACAAGTAGTGTCTATCTTAAACCATCAACAATTGTTATTTGTAATGAAAATAAGCTAGAGGCCTTCCCAATAATATTGGGGTGAAGCAATGTTGTACATCATATCCACTACTATTCAATGTTGTGTTAGAAATCTTAGTTATAGCAATAAGAGAGAAAAATATGTTGAAGAAATTAGAATACACAGTGAATAAATGAATTTAAAACTCTTTGAAGATGATATGATGGTATATTTAGAGAATGTGAGAAAATCAACTAAAAAATTAGTCATTTAATTGACAACTTTAGCAAAGTTGTTGCATATAAAATAAGTCTACAGAAATCATCAACATTTCTATATATTACCAACAAAGTCAGGGAGTAAGTAGTAGAAAGTTACATTTCATTTAAAATAACTACAGATAAAGGAGCTGCCAGATATCACAGTGAATAGAGTGCCACTTCTGGAGTCAAGAGTACCTGAGTTCAAATATAATGTCAGACACTTAATAGCTATATGACCCTTGACAAGTGATTTAATCCCAATTGTCTCCTTAAAAAGCCCAAAACAATAACAAAAACTGTAAACAATACAAAATACTTTGGTAATCTATGTGTCAAGACAATTAGGAAGTATATGAACAACATTACCAAAAAAAATTTTTTTTTCATGCAAATAAAGTCAAATCTATAGAATAGGAGAGATATTCATTGCTCACATGTAGGTCAAAGCAACATAATAAAAATGATAATTTTTAAATTACTGATTCATTGCTATACCAATCAAATTACCAATAAATTATTTTTAAGCTAGAAAAAATGTAATGCAAAATTTATGTGGAACAACAAAGATCAAGAATATCAAGGCAATATTTTTTAATGTGAAGGAAGATACATAGAGGTTCCAGATTTCAAATTGTATTTATTATTTATTATATTTATTATATATTTATTATAATTTATTATATAGCAGTATTTATTTATTATTTATTTATTTTTATTATAAAGCAGTAATTAGGAAAACAATCTTGATACTGAATAAAAAAAGAGTGGTAGGTGAGCATATTAGAGTAAATGGCCATAACTAAGTTTTGATAAATGCCACTATTGAAGCTTTTGGGAAAAGCATTCTTTTTTTTTTTTTTTTTTGACAAAAATTGCTAGGAAAACTATAAAGCAGTTTGGAAGAAACAAGGTATGGAGAAACATCACACACAAAATACCAGAATAAGGTCAATATGAGAATATGATTTAGAAATAAAGAGTGATATCATAAGCAAATTAGGGGAGCATGGGATATTTACCTGTCATCTCCATGCATAAAATTCATAACCATATAGGATATACAGAATATTAAGAAAGGTAAAAAGGATAATTTTGATTATGTTAAATTAAAAAGGTTTACACAAACAAAACCAATGCGGTAAGATTCAAAGTAAAGTGCAATATTAGGGAGAAAATTTACAATTTTTTTCTTTTATGAGAAAAGCTTCATTTCTCAAACATATTAAGAACTGAGTTATACGAGAATATTAATTAATATCCAAATGATATGAACAGGTCATTTTCCAATGAAAAAATCAAAGCTATGCATAGTCATATAAAAAGCTGATAAATAAAAATTAATACAACTTTCAGATACCACCTCACACCTATCAGATTGGTTGATATGACAGAAAAGATAAAATACAAATGTCGGAGATGTGAAAAAATAAGGATACTAATACATTCTTGGTGGACTTGTGAATGGATAAAACCATTCTGGGGAACAATTTGGAACTATGTCAAAAAACTACATAATTGAGCATATCAGAATTTGATCCAGCAATAAAATTATGTTTATATCCCAAAGAGATCATAGAAAAATGAAAAGCATCTATTTGTTAAAAAAAGAAAGATCAGCTTTTTTGTGTTAGCAAAGGTACAAGTTCAAATATTACCTGAGACATTTACTGATCAGATGTCTTATCCTGGTAAATTCACTTAAATATCTCATTCTATTCAGCATTAAGGTAGGGGTAATAATAGCACTTACCTCACAAGACTGTTATAAGGATCAGCTATAATAACATAAAACACTATATAAAATTTAAAATGCTATATCAATGTTAGATATTATTATCCTGCATTGCTAAAAAAGTTAAGAAAGGGCAGACTAATAAAGGCAATGGAGATTAAACTGCAACAAAAATAACACATTATGCAAACCTATGTAAATCAATCAAAAAAGATGGATATTTGACAAGAAAGATCCGAGGCAAATATTTCTATTAAGGAAAAATTATCCTTCCATTATCAAACAGCTTCAGTAAATACATTGAACTTTGGAAATAAATAAAAACTAAATATGTATAATTATTAAAAAGGCAAGCAAATTATCTTACTTATCTATTTTATAAAACAAAAAAGATTGATCTATAAATTTAAATTTAAAAAAAAATTAAGTGAGACCATCAAGGAAAGGAGAACAAAGAAGTTATGAAGCTAAAGATTTAAAGAGAAAATTCTTATTAGAAGGGATCAAAGAATTAAACCATAAATTAAATCCCCTAATTCCCTAAATCCCCTAAATCAATGACACTGGATTCTAAGCTTCCATAAGTGGGGAGAGGAGACATGAAGGACAGAAGGGATTTGATGGTATATCCCTATAATGTCCATGGGCCAATGAATGGACATAAAATACTGTAGTCTCTCAGCAAAATGGAGGAAAGTGGTGGAAGGGAGTGAGGAATTCAGGACAATAGGATTGTGGAAGCAGAGAGAGGAAGGGAACTGGGGAGGGGGTGTTAATCTAAAGAAATAAGAGTAGGACATATTCAAAAACATTCCAAGGAGAATAAGATGGGTTTCTGAATAGGGAAAAGAGATAACATGATGAGTTTGATATGGGTGGAGGACAGTGAGGGGGTAAGTACTTTGTACACTAAGAAACTGCCTACTTTAATAAAGTATTGCACATATATATGTATACACACACACACACACACACACACACACACACACACACACACACACATATATATATATATATATATATATCATGAGACAAGAGAAACTATCTGTGAGTTCCCAAAGGCACACAGGATGCAAAGTTGCAGGCAGATAAAAGGACTAGAAATGAGATGGAATGGGCTTTGAGATTGTACAATCATAGTGACGGCACAGAGTAGGGATAGGTCTCATGATTTAGGACACAGGGTAAGTCCTACTGTATGGTACTATTTTTGCTCAAAATTTTTTTCACTGGAAATTACTTCTAAGAATGAGGCACAGCAGAAAAATGAGAGGACAGAGCTATTGGTGATGTTACAGAAGTTATACAAAAGAAGAAATTTAAACCTAGTATTTCAGAATTATTATTCTAATAATGTATATTTATGTATCTATGTGTATATGTGTGTATATATTTAATATGTGTGTTCATAGGTGAATTATCAAGTATTTACCTTGATAATTATGATTTTTAATGAAAACCTCATTCCTACATTAATTGGTGGGTAATAGAACCTAGTTTTTAACAAAAGAAAAGTAAAACTTTAACAGAATAAATCTGTGCCATTGGAAATACTGACATGACAAATGCTAACATCCATGAGTTAACATATGATCTGATATTGAGTCCAGTATGCTGACCTATGAAGCCAACACAAATAACTACAATGATGTAAATGGAAAGAAAATGAATAAAAATCATTGAATCAATAGTCACTATAATGATCTAACATAGTCCTAAAGAAGAGTTGAAAAATAAAAGTGCCTCTTTTGGTTCCTGGTTTCAAAGTTGAGGGTCTACAGGTAGAAAAAAATAAATAATCCATAGACTTAATTGACCATTTGAGTACTTTTGCTGAACTTTGTTTCTTTGCTAATATTAGTTACAAGTAATGGTTCTTTTGGCTGGGGCCATGGAAGAATATACTTGGAAATGAAGATTATATAAGAACAAAAAAATCAATATTTTTAAATTAAAAAGTGAAAAAGCAAGGTAAGAAGAGTTAGTAAGAAAATTTGTTTTCCTGCGAAATCCTGCCACAGAAAAATTCATTGATGAGACATATTTGTTGAGAAAAACTTGCACTGGCACAGCAGAATCACATAAGTAAAAAAAAGCTGAAAGTATGAAAATCTCTCTGTTTTTTTTTTTTTTTTTTTTTAAAGATCCAGCCACCCACAGCTCAATGTCCTGCTTTATTGCCATCAGGACATTTGTTTCCTTCATGCTGACACAGGATATGAATGGCTTTCTTTATGACTACATCTATGTGACAGGCAACAAATACTTTAGAAAGAAATAAACAGAAACATATTGCAGGTAATGGTATTTTAATAGCTAACCCAGCTTGCCAAAGGAACTATTTTATCAAAGTATTTATTTTAATGTACTTTATTCAGTCATCTCAGTAAAACTAAGACTGTCACTTATTTGTGAAGGGATTCAGTGTTTATGATGATTTTTTTACATATATTATTTCAACTAACCCAGCCATCAATCTTGTCAGACTTGGATCCACATTAGAGCCACATTTTTATGTCCATTTTATCGGAGTGTAAACTGAGTTATAAATGTTGTCATGGTGTCATAAGACTGGCAAAGTGATTCAGTCTAAGTACCCAAGGCTTCTACTTCCTGGTCAAATTTCTTTGGCACCATATGATGCCAAAATTTGTCACTGCATTGGGAGACACGGAGAGACACAGGAATAGTTCCAGGAAGTAGAAACATCCAATTTGAAAATGATACTAGATTTCTATGAGCCTGCTCTCCAAAGTTTAGGTAAGTAAATGTTTTACAGTTTTTTTTTCCTATAAAGCAAATATAGAAAATCCAATAGAGTGTGGTTTCTCCCAAATAATAAAGCAAGTCAAATGGCATGTTAATATTTGTCCATGTTATTCATGTTAACATTTGTCCATGTTATCCATGTTAATAATTGTAATAAATCATACTCAACTGGCATGATAATGTTGCTGGTGGTGATGGTGGTGGTTTCTTGGCAAAGATACTATATTGCCTTGCCATTTCCTTCTACAGTTTTATTATGTCATCCAGGGGTTATCTATACCAAAATATATCCTAGAAATGTGAGATACACAAATTCTTCCTCCCAAATGGTCATATGGACTATTTGTGCCCAATCTATGGCAGAGCCTTCTAATCTTATATTGGTGTTACCAGCTGCAGCCAAAAATACTGAACCTTGATCCCAACATCTTGATGTCATTTTGATCATCTTTGAGCATGAAAGACAAACAATCCACAAATCTAAAAACAGTTTTAAATAATAATTTTATGTTGATATAAGCACTATGTCTGACAAATTGTTACCTTGCAATCATGGGCAATTTAAACATTTAGGGCCTTAGAATTCTCAATCTCTTTTTTTTTATCTTTAAGATCGGGATAGCCTCACCATTTATACTAACATAGTATTGTTGTTAGAAAGACATTTCATAAAATTGCAAGACATGGAGAAAATGTAGGCACCCTATTTTGTAAGGGAATTAAAATATGGAAAAAAAAAAGATCCAGGGAAAGGCAACCCAGGTAGCAAATAACTTCATTACCATTCCATGTGAACGTAGTAGAAGAAACTTGGGACATTTGTCAAGAGTACAGATGTGAGATTTGGATGGGTGGAACATTCAAATCATTTTCAAGTGTTTGAAGATCTGTTGCATGAAATAGGGATAAATTATTTCACTGGATCCCAGAGAGGATAACTAGATGAAAATTGCAAGAGCCAAATTTATACTTCAGGTTAAAAATCTTCCTAACAATCACTTCTTCCAAAATCAGTTGAACAGTTTTTTTGTTTTGTTTTGTTTTGTTTTTTTAAATAAAGTAGGCTTCCCATTAAAGGCCTTTTCTAGAACCACAACTCAAAAGCACTGATTCTACAGTGTTCAGATTTATTGGTAGTTCAAGTCTCATATCCACATATTAGTACTGGAGCAACTATAGTTTTAGGAGCAGCCAGGTGGCATAGTGGAGAGACTACTTCACTGGAATCAGAAGGACCTGAATTCTAATCTGGTTTCTGGTACTTATTATCTGTGTGACTCTGAGAAAGTAACTATACCTCAATTTCCTCCCAAAATTGCTTTTACTATGTTGACTTTTGACAGCAAGATGATTTCTTTGCTTATTAGTATCTATTCAGATTTCCCATAGCTTGTCTTCCAAGGAGCTATTTTTTTTAATTTCATGACTACAGTCACCATCTGCAGTGATCTCTGAGCACAAAAATATAAATTTTCATGATGTTTCCATTTCTATTTCCTCTATCTTCCAGGAAGCAAAGAGACAAATTGGCAGGATACCAACTATTTTGTTTTGTTTTGGTTTGTTTTTTTGTTTTGTACTATGAGTTTAGCCAAATATTATACTTCCTCTTTAATTCTCATTAAGAATCTTAAGAGAAGTAGGTTTGAAAAAAAAGACAATCATTTCTATTTTGGGCTTGTTGAGTTTGAAATAACTATAGCATCTCCAATTAAATTTTCCAATAAACAGTTATGGATGTGGGTAGGACCTAAGTCCAAAAGAGACTTTAGAGCTAGATAGATAGATCTAGGAGTCAACTCCATTGATGAAATGATTAAATATCAAAGAAGCTGAAAAGTTTATTAAATCATTGAGCAAAAGAAGGAAATAGAAGTCAGGTAGAGTATTGTCTATTTTCAAAGGAGTTAGTAGCTAAGTTACCATGATTCCACAGGGAGAAGGAGAACCAAGCATTATTGGTGAAAGCAAAGAGAGAGAAGAAAGTATTCAGGGGGAAAATGTGCTTAACAGTGTCAAAAGTTGCAGAAAGATCAAGAAGAATAAGGATGGAGAAAAATTCAATGGACAGGATTATCAGGAAAATGGAAATACAAAAAAATAAAATTAGTTCTACATTTGTCTGTTTCTTGTAAGAAACCCCCTGATGATAAGCCTGATTCAATGTCTAAATGACTTGGCTACTCTCTTACCTGACCCTGCTGGTTAATCTTCAATGTCTTTTGAATCTATCCTATTCTTTTTTTGTAGATTGCCATAATTTTCAATACATCAGCTGTCCAAGGTGAAACAGTACAATGGCAATCTCTCTGATAAGCATGTAGCACAAAGGAAGTCTTCAACCAAAAACTTTAATCCTACTTTTATCCTATTAAATATTGATTTTAAAAAGTAGAACAAAGAACATAAGGTATAAATGCTGAACAGTTTGTATTTAAGAAATGCTACCAACTTAACCAAATGTTGTAGTAACTAAGAACATAAAGTGGACACGTAGGTGCCCTCCAGTCATAAAGAGGTCACTATAAACATGGCAAACAATCTTCTACAGGACCAAATACCATAGGCATATATTTCAAAGAAGCCATTTTCCAAAAACTTAGAAAAATTTAAATAATTTTGGGAATATCTGCAGAGAATAACCTGTTAGAGCACCATAGATTTAATAGCTTTTGAGGAAAGAATCACAATATAAAGGCTGAAATCACTACAAACTAAAATTTTACTACAACTAACAAAAAGCAAGGTGAGAGTGGGGGAGAACAGTATGTTTAAGGACAGAGATGAAACCATGGCCAATACTTCTAGCAAAATATGTAGCCATGTCAATTACATGTTTCTGATTCAATTACATGATTCTGAAGTCTGTCCTGAAAACACGGTACAAGCCATTAAGCTTAATTTTTATCAGCCATATTTGCCAAATATGCAAAAGAATAAATATCTTTTATCCCATGTTATATCAGTCAATGAGAACTAAAGGAATGCTAATTTTATAGTGAAGTAAGAACCTCTGAAAAATTAGATTCATGCATTTAAATAGAGCACCACAGAAAATGTAAATCAAAAGATTATTACAAAATTAAAATTGTCCATATTTACCTATGACATGCTCTCTCATTGACTTTGATTTGAGAACAGAACAAATGTACATCTTTTCCAAGATCGATTATTCTAATTTGCAACTACAAAGTTTAGGTGATCAGGAAGAATAAAATGTCTCACTGAAAAGTCAGCTGGCAATTCTGTAACATATGAACTATCAACACAGAAAAATAATGTATTCGGTCAATGTAGGTTAATTCTTTAATATTCAAATACTCCCCTTGGTTACAACTCATTTGCTGTTTTGTATTTTTGTACAACAGTATATTGTTTGTACTATGAATAAAACTGAGTGGATTCTTTAGAAAGGGTCTAGAAAGGAGCAGAGAAAAATTGTTTTGTGACCTAAGTATAATTTTTCATTTTCATTCTCTGCTGAAAAGTTTCATTCTTTTCAATTCTCTTCTCCATTTCATTTTAACATTCTTTGATTTCTCTTCAAATATCACCAGCCTCAAGATAATAAACTTTTTAAATGAAGGGGGAAGAGCCTAAGGGATTTTTTTTCCCTTTTCCCTCACATTTCAACATGTTTTGCATATTTAAAAATTAGCAAATCAAATCTCACTGCTTAGATAGGATCAGTTGCATCATGCATTCCAGGTAACAGAATCCCATATTTTCCAAACTAATTGAAATTTTAAGACAACAAAGGCTTTTGAATCCCATCCATTGCTGTGTTACGTTCCTTGGATTGCAAATCTAGGTTAGTGGATTGCTCTTTACTATTTATTAATATTGCTTAAATCTAATTTTATGTAACTAGAGATTGTTTGAATCCATAATTGTGTGATGGCCTCATTAGTTCTATAAAATGCCAGTATAAGGAATTTTGAGGTCCCTCAGATCCTGGATCAATCCAAAACATCTTTGATTTGGGTCTCTATCCAGTCTTTCTTTGGGTCCACCCACATTGTTGTTCTGGATTCCTCTATTTTTCTTCACCCAGATTTTATTGATATTTACATCTATTCTTGTCCATGTTGTCCTTATTTTCAAGTTGCCCTCTCAGTATAATTGCTTAACTGTATATGGGCAGCTTGTATGTGGATACCCTTATCTCAACCCTATATTAAAAAAACAAAAAACAAAAAACAAAAACCTTCCAGACCCTGAAGGACAAGGATTCCTGCCTCCCGTCTGGCTTTTGCTCTCTCCCAAATGGCCTAATAAATTAGTTTCGAAAGCTTTATTTCTAGATTTGGGGGTTTGTACAAAGAACATGACCAAGGGCAATATTTAATTAGGGTAGCATAGTTACTGCACTTTAACTTCAGATAATATACTCTATTTTTATATTGAAGAATGATTCACTGAGACAACAAAGCTATTTACATGGTATAAAACCATGAGATACTCAAGCATCTTCAACTACAATAAGAATGCTTCAGTAGATTGAGGTACTTCTTTCTCTAATGTAACAGTTATCTTATCTTGATCATATGACTGATTATTTATTTATTCTTCTTTCAAAAGGAACATCTTAGAGCTCTCATGGCTATTTCCTAAGCCCTATTTTTGCCAATCTATCTTTTATTGATAATTTGGAAATCATAATAGCATCTGCCTCCCGTGGGTGATAATATTTGCAAAGCTTTTTTCATACCTTTAAGATTATGTAAATTCTAGTTGTTATTGTTATCACTGTTGTTGCTGTTGTTGTTGTAATAATCACAGACCCCTGATTGAACCCCCTTTGATCTTAGAATGAAAATGTCAACCAGCTTTTAAATTCTCTGAGTTATTTATACAGTACTCCAGAATGCCCAGCTTTTATTTTATGCCTTTTCTTTCTTTATTCTCTTTGCTCTCCTCTTATTCTCTGAATATCTATGAATGGCTCCTTAAAGGGTATACACTTATCATAATTGCATGAGCCCCCAGCTGTTTCTAATTTACTCACTCAGACTCCTATTTCCATGTGAATAACTCTCTTCATTATACTTCCAATTTCTTAAAGGATCCCATATCTAATGAGCATTTTAAGTAACACAAATCAAAATACAGAATAAAGCTGAATAGACTATTTCATGTCAGGAGAAATCATAGTTGTTGTTGTTGTTGTTTCTTAAATAAGAAAACCAAATTCATCATTAGTTTCTGATTTGCTCGATTCTATTCATGTTTCAACAATTCTCTTAAGAACTCATAGTTCTCTTTGACCCCTTCTTCTCCCTGGCAACCCATATCCAATCAGGTTACTGAGTCCTGTCTTCCTTCAGTGTCTCTTATCAGATCTTTCTTTTCACTTCCCAAATTTATACCCTTATTTTTTTACACATTATGACACTGACCTACGAATTTGTTCCCCTCAACCCCTTTCAAACCAAATAAGCATGCATAGCGTTATCAAATTGATCTCAGTAATTCATATCCCTCCTCAAAACCTTTATTAGTTTCCCATTAATTACCTCCTACAAATCATCTATTTCAGCCAAAGTGGTCAGCTTGCTATCCTCAATATGCAACTTAAATTTTCTTGCTCGTGACACTTTGCTTTTGCTATTTCCTTTTGTTTCCCCTTCTTGAGTTCTTTATATTTACATCCTATTAATCCTTCAAAATTCCATTCAAAAATCATATATTTATTTGAAGACTTCTTATGTGCCCTAATATCAGTGATTTCTCCATAATCCAAACACTAACATGATGTCGCTTATATGATATATGCATACTGCCTTGAATTATAATTATTTATTAATGTGTTTTATTCTCCCCTCAGAGTTAGAGGGAAGACTTGAATACAAGTTGTCCTGATGCTGAGGGCCAACTCCCAAACTGTAATGCCATGGTGACTCTGTAGCATTTTATATGAAAAACATTGAGGAGGGTTAGGGAAATTCAGTGTAATTATGAATCAACAATGTCATGGGGGTAGTCAAGAAAAAGAAAATTAATTCAAATGTAAGCTATATTAAAAGAGAGATAACATTCATAAAGAAGAAACAATATGTGGTACATAGAGAATATGGTCACCCAGAGTTTTCCATACAAAAAAATACCAAAAGTACGGTCCAAGATAAAACCAAAATATAAATAAAATTCATACAAGATGACTTATACATTGTGGGCAGTTAAGTGGTAGGAGGAGGAGAATGAGGAGGAAGAGGAGGAGGAACAGGAGGAAGAGGAAGTGGAAGACAAAGAGAAGGAGGAGGAAGAGAGAAATAAGAAAAAAAAGGAGGAGGAGGAGGAGAATAAAGAGGAAGAGGAAGAGGAGGAGGAATAGTAATAGTACTAGATAGACCACTGAGCTTAGTATCAAGAAAGCCATTTTCATAATTTCAAATATAATCTCACTAGCTTTGTGACACTGGGCAAGTCACTTACCCCTGTTTGCCTCACTTTCACCATCTATAAAATGAGTTGGAAAAGGAAATGGCAAATCAATCCAGTATCTTTGACAAAAAAGAACAAAAATTGGGTCATGGAGGCTACATGGAGGGATACAGCTAAAAACAACTGTACACGTTGCATCAATCCCTGGGCATAGTGGATACGGTGTATTGTATTCAGGTCTGGGCACTATGTTTTATTAAGAACTGAGAAGCTGGTAAGTGACTGGAGAAGCTAACCAACGACCCTGACATCATGTCAAATGACAGTCAGGTATTAACTGAACATATTAATTCCATGGAAGAGAATTGAGGGGAGGGAATGAAGGGAAGGGAATTGTGCCTAAGTTGACATATGTAAGTACGATCAAATGAAAGAAAGATTCAATTTCTTTGGTCAGCCTCCAAAATAGAGCAAAATGGAATTTGCAGTCAGAATTGGAGGATGTGAGAAAAACTTCCTAAGAATGAAAATTATCCAAAGGTAGAAGAAATGCCCAGAACTGGGAATAGAAGTAATTACTGTAAGGCTAAATGATTACTTCTCAAATATGCTAGTCAAAATTCTTTTTTTTTTACATATGGATGATACTGAATGGCCACTGATATCCTTCCTTTCCAACTCTAAAAGTATATTTTTTCTATGCATTTTATTGTTGTTATCATTTTAGTCTAACGCTCTGTGGCCCCACTTGGAGGTTTTCTTGTCAAAGAGACTGGAATATTTTCTTATTGTCTTCTCCAGCTCATTTTACAGATAAAGAAACTGAATGAAACAGGGCAAAATGATTTGCACAGAATCTTGCAGCTAGGAAGTGTCTGAGGCTAGACTCGAACTAGAGAGGAGTCTTCCTGACTTCAGGCCTGCACTCTATCCACTGCTCTACTTCATGGATCTATCTATCTATCTATCTATCTATCTATCTATCTATCTATCTATCTATCTATCTATCTCTATATCTATCTATCTATCTATCTATCTATCTATCTATCTATCTATCTATCTATATCTATTTATATATCTATAAATATCTATCTATCTATCTATCTATCTATCTATCTATCTATCTATCTATACACATATACACACACCCATGAAGTGTGGTGCAGGAAACAACCAGCAGTGTACTTCAGATCATTTGGGTGTCCCAGGAAACAGTGACACTGAGTGATTATATTCCTAGATTTTAAAGGATGTAAATCTAAAAGGGGACCTTTCACAACTTATAAAAAATCCACCAAAAATAAGTTTATACTTCTTTTCTCCTTGAGGAATTGCGAAGTCTTCAATAAAATCTGGTGGTATTATATGGCCAATGTCCATAAGCTAGTTGAAATATCAGTTATACCCACAGTAGCTATTAAATAGCAAGCTAGTCAGTTTTACAGCCATTGAAAATAGAGTCATCCCTGGCAAACATGAAGAAGACCCAGCCACTGGGGACTGACCCAATCATTAAGATAGATTTGCTATTTACCTTTTTCCCCTTAGAATTTTCTAAACTGGAACTAGCAGAGAAAACATTTGTCTCCCATTTTCCCATTAATAATGGTGTCTTATAGCAGAAGAATAAACCCAATAGGTGACATGGCATTCAGCAAATAGCATATGCCAAGAGTCTAGACTATAGTCAAGAGATTATTCCTAGAAATTAGGAGGTAACCTGTGTGAGGAAGAGGAATTGGGGATCCTGCAACTTTCCCAGTAGAAATATTGTACTCAGAGAGCTCAGAGCAAGGACACCATAAGAAGAAAAATATGCAATAGTCCCAAAGGACCAGAGGTATGTCACCCTGCTCATACATGTACATACATTCTCTTCACTAGCATATTCTACATGTCTCTTATATATTAGAACAGTTTAATCCTTAATATTATTTGTATTACATACAGCACTTTGTGCACCTTAAAGTACCATATAAATGCTAGTTGTCTCAGATTTATAGGAGACACGGATTTCACTATTAGTTTTATAGTGTTATTCAGGCAAAGTTCAGGCAACCCCCCCCACATTATTGGCCCTTTTTTTCTTGCTATGGCAAATTCCACTAAAAGCACTCCTGTTCCCATTCTATCAATCCCTTGAGATTATCCACTCTATAATCCCCACATTCCCAGCAGAATGATCCCTCCTTGTCAGTAGATACTATCCGTGTTGCCTAAAAGCACACCTGTTTTCCACTATATTTAAAAGCCCTACATTTGTTCAAACCATACCTGCTATCTATCACTCCATATTTTTTTCTCAATTTTATGGCTAAACATTTTGAGAAAATGACTTACATCTACTTCTACTTCTCCACTCTTTTTAAATCCTTATACTCAGGATCATCTTCAGTCAACTGAAACTACCAATTCAAAACTTACCAATTATCTTGTCATTGCCAAATCTAATGGCCATTTCTCCATTTTTTATCTTTCTTGACCTCTGTTCAGTTCTTTACCACTATTATTCACTCCCTTCTCCTGAATCCTCTAACCTTTCTAGGTTTTATTGTATCACTTCTCTTTCCTGGTCCTTTTCCTTGGTAGGTCAAAAATTCTACTTTCCAGGCCATTTCTTTCTACTGAATTCTAATTAATTTCATTCTACTGAATTCTTATCCAGGTCATGCTAATTTTGGTTGTCCCACAAGGCTCTCTCCTGATTGGTCTTTTCTTCTTATTTTGTAACTTATTTATAACTATATTTTATAATCTCTTATTTTATAACTATTGATGAATTCATAATTTTAATTGATCCAATTATCATATCTATGAAAATAATTGCCATATTCATTTATCCATCCCTAATCTCTCTCCTGATCTTTCCTGACCTTGAATCACCAAGATGTCTTGAAGTGTTATGCCCTTTTGAGTGCTCAAACTCGACATGTTGAAAAAGGAACTTATCTTTTACCCCCCTCCCCCATGATCACTTCCCTATCACTGTTGAAGGCCAGCATCCTGCCTTAAAACCTGTGTCATCCTTGACCTCTCACTAACACTAACCCAAGGAAGCTATCTCAAACATGGTAACATTTTTGCTCTTCCATAGCTACCACCTGATGCTGGACTTTATAACTTCACACCTAAATTAATGAAAAATCCTTCAAAGTTGGTCTCACTATCTAAAGTCTCTTCTCATTCTAATCTGTCTTCTATTTAGCTGCCAAAATGAGCTTCCTAAGTCAGAGATCTGAAAATATCACTCATTTCTATAAATCAAGGCTTCTTAAACTTTTTCCATTCATGATCTCATTTCACTTAAGAATTTTTATGTAAATCCTGTATATATATAAATAAAATGGGTATATAAACAAAAATTACTGACAATAAATCATAATCTCATGATTCTTCAGGTGTGAGACTCCATAGAGAGTTGCAACCCACAGTTTAAAAAGCTTTGCTCTAAATAAATGTCAATGACTTATTTTACAGTAATGTCCAACTCTTCATGACCTCATGTGGAGTTTTTTGAGCAGAGACCTTGAAGTGGTTCTCCATTTCCTTCTCCAGCTCACTTTTTAGCTGAGGAACTAAGATAGAGTTAAATGACTTGTCCAGTCACACAACTAGTAAGTGTCTAAAGCCAGATTGGAAATTAGGAAGATGGTTCTTCCTATTACCTCAAGAATAAAATATAAAGTATTCTTTGGTATATAAAGCCTTTCACACCCTCACCTCTTACTGCCTTTCTGATTTTGTCACACTTTATTCCCTCCCCCCCCCCACATACCCTATGGTGCATCTCTTGCTGTTTTGTTTTTTATTCCCACAAGATAATACATTACCTACTTCTGTGTTTCATCACTGCCTGTCATCCTGTTGCCTGCAATGATTCTCACCTACATTTCCTTGCTTCCTTGGGTTCCATGAATGCTCAATCTATAATTGACTTTCCCTTGTCTTCCCACTAATCCCACTTTTAGTCCTTTCACTCTAATAAATATTCTTTTTTTCTAATTTATCCTATATACCTCTTGTTTGTATGTACTCTACTCTCTTCAAATTGTGAGCTCCTCATCAGTAGGGACTGTAGTTTGCTTTATTTTGTTTTTGCCTTTCTTTATATTACAAGTACATAGAAGAGTGCCTGTAACTAGAAACTCAAAAATGCTAATTTTGGTTGATGATGATGGTGGTGGTAATTTTTAAAATAAGTTTCTTGTCCTTAGATATAACCTCTTTTTTTTTCTTGCATGCAAGCATTCTTTGGGTGGACAACTGCTATAATTTTCTTAGAATTAGAATTCCCCATGCAAAGAAAAATGGATGATCTCATTCAGTTTTGTCTACAAATGATATCTCTAATGCTAATCAGCTAATTTTAATTCTATGCATTCATTTAATGCATATACATCCCTGCTTTCATGGCAAGTGTGTTTATGTAATATACTAGATCTAATCTGTTAAGATACACCAAAGTTAGGGAGAAAAAAGAGAAGCTAAAAAGTGATCTACATACAATATCTATCTATCTATCTATCTATCTATCTATCTATCTATCTATCTAT
>JAJPUD010016019.1:20866-35408 GCA_023553655.1 Myrmecobius fasciatus | reverse complement strand
TTGTCATTCTCCTGGATGAAATTTTCGATTGTGTCTATAATTTGCTCTTTCACCCATTCATTCTTCAGGATTAGATTATTTAATTTCCAAATAACTTGTGGTCTATTTTCTCCTGGCCTTATATTACATGTGAGTTTTATTGCATCACGATCTGAGAAGGATGCATTTACTATTTCTGCCTTTCTGCATTTGATTTTGAGGTTTTTATGCCCTAACACATGATCAATTTTTGTATAAGTTCCATGAACCCCTAAGAAAAAAGTATACTCCCTTCTATCACCATTCAATTTCCTCCAGAGATCTATCATACCTAACTTTTCTAGCCTTTTGTTAACCTCCCTAACTTCTTTCTTATTTATTTTGTGATTTGATTTATCTAATTCTGAGAGAGCAAGGTTGAGATCCCCCACTAGTATAATATTACTGTCTATTTCTCCTTGCATCTCTGTTAGCTTCTCCTCTATGAATTTGGATGCTATACCACTTGGTACATATATGTTTAGTATTGATACTGCTTCATTGTCTATGGAACCCTTTAGTAAAATATAGTTTCCTTCCTTATCTCTTTTAATTAGATCTATTTTTTGTTTTTACTTGATCCAAGATAAGGATTGCTACCCCTGCCTTTCTTTGTTCACCTGAAGCATAGAAGATTCTGCTCCAGCCCTTTACCTTCACTCTGTATGTATCTCTATGCTTTAGATGTGTTTCTTGTGAACAACATATTGTAGGATTTTGGCTTTTAATCCAGTCTGCTACCCGCTTCCGTTTTATGGGAGAGTTCATCCCATTCACATTCCCAGTTAAAATAACTATATCTGTATTCCCTGCCATCTTATTTACCCAGAGTTATGATTTTCTCTTCCCTTTCCCCTCTCTCCCTTCCCCCCCTCCCCAGTACTTTGTTTTTGATGACCACCTCCCACCAATAATCCTCCTCCCTTTAGAGTCCCTCCCTCTCCTTTATACCTTTCCCCTAATCCTTCTATTAGTTTATCCCTTTCCTTTTCTCCCCTCCCTCTTACCTTCCCACAAGGAGGGTCAGGCCTTTCTTTGAAGCCAAATGTGTCTGATATACTCTTAGAGTCCAATCTCATGAGAGTAAGGTTTACACAATACTCATCGCCCTCCCTTCCTTCCCTCAATTATATTAGATCTTTTATGTCTCTTTATGAGATTTTGCCTTATTTTACCTCCTTTATTTTTACTTTATTTTGCCTCCTTCCCCTCTCCCCCCTTTTTCTTTTTCAGTATGGTATCCCTTCCACCTCTAATTTCTTTTCCATTATTATCAAAGAAAAATCAAATTATATTGCCATTCTTTAAGGATACCTATAGTAGAAATATAGTTCTCAAGAGTTTTCCTTTTTACCTTTTTTATGCTTCTCTTGAGTTCTCTATTTGGAGGTCAAATTTTTTTGTTCAGATCTGGTCTTTTCATTAGAAATAGGTGAAATTTTCCTGTATCATTGAATGACCATCTTCTTCCCTGGAAGATGATGCTCATTCTAGCTGGATAACTTATTCTTGGCTGTAATCCAAGTTCTTTTGCCTTTCGGAATATCTGATTCCAGGCCCTTCGATCCTTTAAGTTGGAAGCTGACAGATCCTGTGTAATTCTAATTACAGTTCCTTGGTATTTGAACTGTTTCTTTCTAGCTGCTTGCAATATCTTTTCCTTGGTGCGATAGTTCTGAAATTTGGCCACTATATTCCTTGGGGTTTTAATTTTGGGGTCTCTTTCTGGAGGTGATCGGTGAATTCTTTCAATGCCAATTTTGCCTTCTGATTCTAAAACATCAGGGCAATTCTCTTTCATGATTTCCTGGAAGATAGTATCCAGGTTCTTTTTTTCATCGTGTCTTTCAGGGAGTCCGATAATCCTTAAATTGTCTCTCCTGAATCTGTTTTCCAAGTCAGTTGTTTTTCCTAGGAGATATTTCATATTTTCTTCTATTTTTTTCATTTTTTTGTTTTTGTTTGACTGATTCTTGAAGTCTTATTGAGTCATTTACTTCTATTTGTTCAATTTTAATTTTTAAAGTATTATTTCCTTCAGTTATCTTTTTAAGCTCCTTTTGAAGCTGGCCAATTGAATTTCTTGATTCAATGCATTCTTTTTCCATTTTGCAAGTTTTATTTTTCAGTGAATTGTTGTCTTTTTCCAATTCACTAATTTTGTTTTTCAGTGAATTGTTGTCTTTTTCCAATTCACCAATTTTGTTTTTCAGTGAATTGTTTTCTTTTTCCAATTCACCAGTCCTATTTTCCAGTTTTTGATATTTCTGTTGCACTGATCTCAATTTATTTCCCTATTCTTCTTCTATCTCTCTTTTGAGATTCTTAATGCAATCTTCCAGGTAAGCCTTCTGAAAGGGAGACCAACTTAAGTGTGCCTTTGTGGCTTCATCTGGGATTGTTTTCATAATGTCAGGATCTGGGGACTGTTCTATTTTTTCTCCGTAAAAGCTGTCTATGGTGAGAGCTCTCTTCCGCTTCTTGCTCATGATTTAAAGTTGGGATATTGGTCAAAAGCAGAGAAAACTGCAACAATTTGTATTTGCCCTGGGGCAGTTTGCCGAGTTGACTTCCGGTCTGAGGCTGGTCGGGCTAGATTCGCACTAGGACCACGTTTTCAGCTGCTCTCGATCCACCCTTTACCAAAGGCAGATCTGCCAAAGCACCTGCCCGCAAGCAGAGCAAAGTGGCCCAGGCGTCTCCCAGGGGCTTCCTGGGTGCCTAAAATCCGCCCCTCTATCGCAGCCCTGACTTCTGCCCCGGCTGGAGTCTGATGGCGACCAGCGGCCGATTTCCCCTGAGGCTAACCTTCTCCGGAGTTCTTTCAAGGTAGATTTTTGATAGAAGTGCGTTGTAGTCCAAATGTTTGGCGGAGCTCTCACTCCAAAACCAGTTCGAAGGCTCACTTTGTCTGGGTCTGAGGGAAGGTCTCAGGAGTTCACAGAAAATGGTGTCTGCAGTTCGCCATCTTGGCTCCGCCCCCGACTGACTTTTTTTTCATTGAATTGGTTAATAGCTTCTTTATTATAGGAATACAGTCATAGAATTATGGCATTTCAGAGTTAAAAGGAATCTCAGTGCTCAGTTAGTCTTATTCCTATGCCAGAAGGAATCGCCATTATGACACATTCAGTAAGTTATCGTCCAATCTTTACTTATAGAAGGAGATTGAATCAGTCTATTTTTATTTTGGACAGCTCTGTTTGTTAAAAAGTTTTTCCCTTAACTCTGTTAGCCTTAATTTCCTTAACTATAAAAATGAGCTAGAGACGGAAAAGGCAAACCACTTCAGTATCTTTGCCAAGAAAACCCCAAATAGGGTCAGGAGGAGTTAGATATGACTGAACAACAATAATCCATGACTTCCAGTTATTCTCCCTGGGAACAAACAAAACAAATTTAATCTCTCCTCCATATGACAGTTCTTCAAATACACGAAGACAGCAATCATGTCTCCTCAGAATCTTCTCTCCTTCAGGCTTTTAGATCCTTCAACTTCAGTTCTTTCAACCATTTTTCAGACAACTAAGTGTCAACATGAACACAGAATGTCAGTGACCTCTGACCCTGACATGCATAAAAAACAGGGAAAAGAGCTCATAAGATATTTTTAAGACTTTACTGTTACCAAATTTGTAATACAAGGTCATCTTTGCCCAGTCCTTTGGTAACTCTATTCCTTAGACCTCAGGCCTATAGCCCAACAGAAAAGACTTTTCCCAGATATGTACAAAACATAGGGTGACAGAAATATTGACTCACAGAGAAAGCCATTCAGGCAAGCAGATTCAATTCAATTAGGTTCCATAAGGTAACCTTGCAGTAGTGCTCTATGATAGTTCTGCCACAGATACTCCACCACCTCATTTACTTCCCTTTTTGTCAATAGGCCTAGTCTTGGGTCTGCTTTTATGAGCTGCCTGCCTACAGATAACCTTAGAGTGGTTAAATAAGTAGCAGCTGTATTGTGGTTAGTACAATATAAAAGGGTTTCTGCTATAGAAGGAAAAGAAAGTGTACCTCATGTCCCATGGAAGAGAATCCTCCTGGGACCCTCCCAATACATTAAGTCCTTGAGAAAATATTTGTTGAACCAACATTTCTTCAGGGTTTTTAGGGAGCTAGATATAGGAAATAAGCTGTTCTCCTCTGGATATAACACCTCTTCTGAACATCCCTATTTCTCTTCCTCACCCACTCTTTCCATTCACATAGCCATCACTCTAATGTGTCTCTTATTATTCTTTTTCAATTGTCTGAGTCATGTCTGACTGAATGGGACCCCATTTAGGGTTTTCTTGGCAGTGAGACTGAAGTGGCTTGTGTTTATCTTCTCCAGCTTATTTTACAGATGAGGAAACTGAGGCAAAAATATTCAGTGACAGGGCAGCTAGGTGGTTAGAGCACCAGCCCTGAAGTCAGGAGGACCTAAGTTCAAATCTGCTCTCAGACTCTTAACACTTCCTAGATATGTGACCCTAGGCAAATCACTCAACTCCAATTGCCTCGCAAAATACTACTAATAATAATAATAATAAATTTAAAAAATAAAAAAATTCAGTGATTTGATCAGGGTCACACAGCTAGTAAAGTGTCTGAGGCCAGATTTGACTTCAAGAAGTTATCTTCTTGACTTGAGGCTGACATTCTATCCACTATGCCACATACCTGTACTAGATCTAAAATTTATTCTAATTCCTCTATTTGGTTCTTCTCAACTGGACTATTAGACTAGAATTAGTCTCAAGTTTTTCCACACTACAATCTATCTTCCATATAGCTTTCTTTTTTTAATTATTAAAGCTTTTTATTTTCAAAACACATGCATAAATAACCTTCAACATTCACCCTTGTAAAACCTTGTGGTCCAAATTTTTTCCTTCTCTTCCCCCTACCCCCTCCCTATATAGCAAGTAATTCCACTATTATCATGCTGCACAAGAAAAATCAGATCAAAAGGGGAAAAATGAGAAAAAACAAAATGCAAGCAAACAACAACAAAAAATGAAAATACTATATTCTGATCCACACTTAGTCCCCACAGAGCTCTCTCTGGGAGCATATGGCTCTCTTCAACACAAGACCTTTGGAACTGGTCTAAGTCACCTCACTGTTGAAAAGAGTCATGTCCATCAAAATTGATCATCATATAATATTGTTATTGTCATGTACAATGAGCTCTTGGTTCTACTGACATCACCTAGCATCAGTTCATGTAAGTCTCTTCAGGCCTCTTTGAAATCATCCTGCTAATCATTTCTTACAGAATAACAATATACCATAACTTATTCAGCCATTCTCCAACTGATGGGCATCCATTCAGTTTCCAGTTTCTTACCACTACAAAAAGGGTTGCCACAAACATTTTTGTATATTCCCCATAGCTTTCTTTGTTTAATTAAAGCTTTTTATTTACAGAACATATGAGTGATTTTTCTACAATGACCTGTGCAAAATTTTTTTTGTTCAAATTTTTCCCTCCTTCCCCCCAACACCACCCCTAGATGACAGGTAGTCTAATACATGTTAAATATGTTACATTATATGACAAATCCAATATATGTATACATATCTATACAGTTATCTTATTGCACAAGAAAAATCAGATCTAGAAAGAGAAAAAAAACAACCTAAGAAGGAAAACAAAATGCAAGCAAATATTCACAGAAAGCATTAAAATGCTGTGTTGTGGTCCATACTCAGTTTCCACAGGCATCTCTCTGGATGCATATGACTATTTTCATCACTGAACAATAGGAATTGGTTTGAATCACCTCATTGTTGAAGAGAACCATGTCTATTTTTTTAAATAAAGCTTTTTATTTACAAAACATATGAGTGATTTTTCTACATTGACCTTTGCAAAAACTTTTTTTTTTGAGAACCATGTCTATCAGAATTGATCATCATATAGTCTTGTTGCCATGCATAATGATCTAGTGGTTCTGCTCATTTCACTTTGCATCAGATCATGCAAGTCTCTCCAGGCCTCTCTGAAATCATCTTGGTAGTCATTTCTTAGAGAACAATAATATTCCATAATATTCATATACCATAATTTATTCAGCCACTCTCCAATTGATGGTCATCCATTCAGTTTCCAGTTTCTAGCCACTACAAAAAGGGCTGCCACAAACATTCTTGCACATGTGGGGCCCTTTCCCTCCTTTAAGATCTCTTTGGGATATAGGCCCAAATAGAAACACTGCTGGGTCAAAACGTATGCACAGTTTGATAACTTTTTGAGCATAGTTTCAAATTGCTCTTCAGAATGGTTGGATCCATTCACAGTTGCACCAACAATGTATCAGTGTCCCAGTTTTCTCACATCCCCTCCAACATTCATCATTGTCTTTTCCTGTCATCTTAGCCAATCTGATAGGTGTGTAGTAATATCTCAGAGTTGTCTTAATTTGCATTTCTCTGAACAATAGTGATTTGGAGCACATTTTCATATGACTAGAAATAATTTTAATTTCATCATGTGAAAATTGTCTGTTCATATCCTTTGACCATTTATCGACTGGAGAATGGCTTGAATTCTTATAAATATGAGACAATTCTCTATATATTTTAGAAATGAGGCCTTTATCAGAACCCTTAAATGTAGAGGCAATTTCCCAATTTATTACTTCTCTCCTAATCTTGTCTGAATTAGTTTTGTTTGTACAAAAACTTTTTAACTTAATATAGTCAAAATTATCTATCTGGTGTTTAATTAAGAGTTCCAGTTTTTCTTTGGACACAAATTCCTTTCTTTTCCACAGGTCTGAGAGGTAAACTATCCTATGTTCCTATAATTTGCTTATAATATCACTCAGAGTTGTCTTAATTTGCATTTCTCTGATCAATAGTGATTTGGAGCACCTTTTCACATGACTAGAAATAGTTTCAATTTCTTCATCTGAAAATTGTCTGTTCATATCTTTTGACTATCAATTGGAGAATGCCTTGAATTCTTATATATTTGAGTCAATTCTCTGTGTATTTTAGAAATGAGGCCTTTATCAGAACCTTTGAATGTAAAAATGTTTTCCCAATTTATTGCTTCCCTTCTAATCTTGTCTGCATGTTTTGTTTGTACAAAAACTTTTTAACTTGATATAGTCAAAATTATCTATTTTGTGATTAATGATGATCTCTAGTTTTTCTTTGGTCACAAATTCCTTCCTCTTCGACAGATCTGAGAGGTAAACCATCCTACATTCTTCCAATTTGTTTATAGTATCATTCTTTATGTCTAGATCATGAATCCATTTCGACCTTATCTTGGTATACAGTGTTAGGTGTGGGTCAATGCCTAGTTTCTTCCATACTAATTTCCAATTTTCCCAGCAGGTTTTTTCAAATAGTGAGTTTTTATCCCAAAAGCTGGGGTCTTTGGGTTTAGCAAACACTAGATTACTATAATTATTGACTATTTTGTCCTGTGAACTTAACCTATTCCACTGATCAACTACTCTGTTTCTTAGCCAGTACCAAATGGTTTTGATGACTGCTGCTTTATAATATAGTTTTAGATGTGGTACAGCTAGGCCACCCTCATTTGCTTTTTTTTTCTTCATTAATTCCCTTGAAATTCTTGACCTTTTGTTTTTCCAGATGAATTTTGTTGTTATTTTTTTCTAGGTCAGTAAAATAATTTCTTGGGAGTTTAATTGGTATAGCACTAAATAAATAGATTAGTTTAGGTAGTATTTTCATCTTTATTATATTCACTCTATCCAAGAGCACTTGATATTTTTCCAATTGTTTACATCTGGCTTTATTTGTGTGGAGAGTGTTTTGTAGTTTTGCTCATATAGATCCTGACTTTCCCTTGGCAGATATATTTTCAAATATTTTCTACTATCAACAGTTAGTTTAAATAGAATTTCTCTTTGTATCTCTTTCTGTAGGATTTTTTTAGTGATGTATAAAAATGCTGATGATTTATGTGGATTTATTCTGTATCCTGCAACTTTGCGAAAGTTGTAGATTAATTCTAATAGTTTTTTAGTTGATTCTCTGGGATTTTCTAATTATACCATCATACCATCTGCAAAGAGTGATAATTTGGTTTCCTCATGACCTACTCTAATTCCTTTAATCTCTTTTTCTTGTCATTGCCAAAGCTAGCATTTCTAAACCAATATTGAATAGTAATGGTGATAATGGGCAACCTTGTTTCACCCATGATCTTATTGGGAATGGTTCTAGTTTATCACCATTACATATTATGCTAGCTGATGGTTTGAAATAGATGCTACTTACTATTTTAAGGAAAAGTCCATTTATTCCTATATTCTCTAGTGTTTTTAATAGAAATGGATGTTGGATTTTATCAAATGCTTTTTCTGCATCTATTGAGATTATCATATGTTTTTTGTTAATTTGGTTACTGATATAGTCAATTATGTTAATAGTTTTTCTAATATTGAACCATCCCTGCATTCCTGGTATAAATTCTACTTGGTCATGGTGTATTATTCTGGGGATGATTTTCTGTATTTGTGATTAATGATGATCTCTAGTTTTTCTTTGGTCACAAATTCCTTCCTCTTTGCTAATATTTTACTTAAGATTTTTGCATCGATATTCATTAGGGAGATTGGTCTTTCTCTGTTTTTGTTCTGCCTGGTTTAGATATCAGTACCATGTCTGTGTCATAAAAGGAATTTGGTAGGAGTCCTCCATTCCCTATTTTTTCAAATAGTTTATATAATATTGGAGTTAATTGTTCTTTAAATATCTGGTAGAATTCACATGTAAATCCATCTGGTCCTGGGGATTTTTTCTTAGAGAGTTGATTAATGATTTGTTCTATTTCTTTTTCTAAAATGGCACTATTTAAGTAATTTATTTCCACTTCTGTTAATCTAGGCAATCTATATTTTTGTAGATATTCCTCCATTTCATTTAGGTTATCAAATTTATTGCCATAACATTGGGCAAAGTAACTCTTGATTATTGCTCTCATTTCCTCTTCATTGGTGGAAAGTTCTCTCTTTTCATTTTTGATACTAATGATTTTCATCTTTCCTTTTTCTAATCAAATTAACTAGAGGTTTATCTATTTTGTTGGTTTTTTCATAAAACCAACTTTTAGTTTTATTTATTAATTCAATAGTTTTTATTTTTTACTTTCAATTTTATTAATCTCTCCTTTTATTTTTAGGATTTCAAGTTTGGTATTAGATGGGGGGTTTTAATTTGTTCTTTTTCTAGCTTTTTTAGTTGCAAGCCCAATTCAATGATTTTCTTTTTCTCTATTTTATGCAAATAAGCATCTAGAGATATAAAATTTCTTCTTATTACTGCTTTGGCTGTATCCCACAAATTTTGGTATGTTGTCTCATTATTGTCATTCTCTTGGATGAATTTAGTAATTGTGTCTGTAATTTACTGTTTCACCCATTCATTCCTTAGGATGAGATTATTTACTTTCCAATTGCTTTTTGGTCTATTTTCTTCTGGCCTTATATTGCATGTGATTTTTATTGCATCATGATCTGAAAAAAAAATGCATTTACTATTTCTGTCTTCCTGCATTTGATTTTGAAGTTTTTGTGTCCTAGCACATGGTCAGTTTTTGTATAAGTTCTATGAACCACTGAGAAAAAAGTTAACTCCTTTCTGTCTCCATTTAATTTCCTCCAAAGATCTATCATACCTAACTTTTCTAACATTTTGTTTACCTCCTTAACTTCTTTCTTATTTATTTTGTGGTTTGATTTATCTATTTCTGAGAGAGAAAGGTTGAGATCCCCCACTATTATAGTTTTGCTGTCTATTTCTTTTTGCATCTCTCTCTACTTTTCCTCCAGGAATTTTCATGCTATAACACTTGGTGCATATATGTTTAGTATTGATATTGCTTCATTGTCTATGGTACCCTTTAGTAAAATATAATTTCCTTCTTTGTCTCTTTTAATTAGGTCTATCTTAGCTTTTACTTGATCTGAGATCAGGATTGCTACCCCTGCTTTTTTTTGCTCACCTAAAGTATAATAGATTCTGCTCCAGCCCTTTACCTTCACCTTGTATGTATTATTATGCTTTAAATATGTTTCTTGTAAACAGCATATTGCTGGATTCTGGCTTTTAATCCAGTCTGCTATTCACTTCCATTTTATGGGAGAGTTCATCCCATTCACATTCACAGTTAGAATAACTAATTTTGTATTTCCTGCCATCTTATTTACACTAGGTTATGCTTTTCACTTTCCTATCCCCTTTCCCTCCTGCCTAGTATTTTGCTTTTGATAACCATTTCCCTCAAAAAATCCTTCCCTTTTAGAGCCCCACCCCCTTTTTATACTTTTTCTCCAATTCTTCTATGTTCCCTTCTATTAGTCTTTCCCTTTCTTTCCCCCCTTTCTCTCCTATTTCCTTATAAGGTAGGACAAGTTTTTTTGTGATACCAAATATGTCTATCATTCTTTCAGAGCCAAATCTGATGAGATTAAGATTAACACACTGCTCATTCCCCTCTCTTCTTTCCCTCAATAGGTTTTCTTTGCCTCTACATGTGATGTAGTTTCCTTTATTTTACCTCCTTTTTCTTCTTCCAGTATTATCCCTTTTCTACCTCTAATTTCTTTTTCATATTATCATAATATCATAATAATCATAATATAATAAAATCAACCCTCATTCTCTACGTCTATCTATAACACAAATAGAATTCTCAAGAGTTTTTTTTTTTCTTTTTACCTTTTCATGTTTCTCTTGAGTTCTGTGTTTGGAGGTCAAAGTCTTTGTTCAGTTTGGGTCTTTTCATTAGAAATAGGTGAAATTCATCTATATCATTGAATGCTAATCTTCTTTCCTGAAAGAAGATGCTCATTTTAGCTGGATAGCTTATTCTTGGCTTTAATCCAGGTTCCTTTGCTTTTTGAAATATCAGATTCCAGGCCCTTCAATCCTTTAAGGTGGAAGCTGCTAAGTCCTGGGTGATCCTAATTGTGGCTCCTCAGTATTTAAATTGTTTTTTTCTGGCTGCTTGCAATATCTTTTCCTTGTTATGATAGTTCTGAAATTTAGCCACAATATTCCTTGGGGATTTAATTTGGGGTTTCTTTCAGGAGATGATCAGGGGATTGTTTCAGTGTTTTTTTGCTTTCTGATTCTTAAATATCAGGGCAGTTTTCTTTCATGATTTCCTGGAAGATAGTGTCTAGGTTCTTTTTTTCATCATGGCTTTCAGGAAGCCCTATAATCCTTAGATCATTTCTCCTAGATCTATTTTCCAGGTCACTTGTTTTTCCTAGGAGATATTTCATATTTTCCTCTATCATTTCATTTTTTTTGTTTTTGTTTAACTGATTCTTGAAGTCTTGTTGAGTCATTCACTTTCATTTGTTTAATTCTAATTTTTAAGGTTTTATTTTCTTCAGTTACTGTTTTTAGCTCCTTTTGCAATTGACCAATTACATTTTTTGTTCATTGCATTTTTTCCATTTTTTCCATTTTTTTTTTGCAATGATCTCATTTCATTTCCCCATATTTCTTATAACTCTCTTTTAAGATCTTTCATGCAATCTTCAAAGAAAGCCTTGTGACATGGGGTCTAGCTTATGTCTCTCTTTGGGGCTTTTACTGGAGTTGTTTTACCTTTAGGGACCTCAGGATTTGAGGTCTGTTCTTCCCGCTCTCCATAAAAGCTGTCTATGGTAAGAATTCTTTTTGGTTTTTTATTCATTTTTTTTAAAAGGTGTGAGGTCTGTTCAAGGCAAAAGAGGGACAGATGCTTTAATTTGCCCTGGGGCAGTTCTGCTTATTGAGTTATTTCAGGTGCTGGGCAGTTCTGCTGATTGATTGATTGCTTTAGGGTGCTGTGTAATGGCAGCTAGGTATGGTGCTTTTCAGGGGTTCAGTGGTTCACAATCTACCCCCCATAAAAGGTAGATCTTCCAAACCACCTGTTTACAATCAGGACAGATTGGCCCAAGAGGCCCACAGAAGACTCCCAGGTGTGTGGAAGCCACAGAGCTCCTGCTTCAGCTCCCTGCCCCAGTCTCCCTGTGCTGCAATCTGGGTTCCGCAGACCACCCCCCTGCCCAATTGAAACTGACCTGTTTTGAAGTTTTTCCAGGGTATCTTCTAGAAATGTGTTGTCCTCCAGATATTGTGGATTCTTTGATTTCAAAACCAGTCTAGCGGCTTCATCTGCTGTTGGTTTGAGGGAAGGTTAGAGGAGGTTACTCGCATCTAATCCCCAACATCTTGGCTCCACCCCCAGAAGTGCCTCCACATAACTTTCAAAGTGTTTTGCTTTTTTTTTTTTTTACCACACAGTTCTGATCATGTCACTTCCCTCTCTTTACCCACTCAGTAAACTCTACTGACCCCCTAAGACCTCTAAAATCAAATATAAACTTACCTTCATAGCATTTAAAAATTCACAGTCTGATCTCTTCCTACATATCCTGCCTTCTTACACATGATTCTCTTCCTAGAGGCAACCAGATGGTACAATGGAAAAAGAGTTAAACTTGGAGGGGCAGCTAGGTGGTGAGGTGGATAGAGAACCAGCCCTGAAGTCAGGGGAACCTGAGTTCAAATCTGGCCTCAGGAGATGGGTGGAGCCAAGATGGCAGAGTGAGCGACTCTCTGTGTCCTCCTCTGACCTTCCCTCAAATCAACAGTAAAATAAGCCTCTGAACTGATCTTTAAGTCAACAAACCCAGAAATATTTGGACTAAGAAGTTCTGCTTGATGAAGTTACCTTTGAAGAACTTCATAGAGGTCTGTTTTAGTCGGGCAGAGGGGGCAAGCAGTGGGGGCGAGCAATTTGCCTCCAGGAGAGGACGGAAAATGGGCAGGGCTCAGTGTGGCAGAAACTCAAAACAGCTGGTGAGTGTTTCTGAGGCACTCAGGACACTCTGCCCTGATTGTGGGCAGGTGCTCTGACAGATCTGCCTTTTGTAAACGGCAGTTTGCAACCCATTGCAAACACAGGATCCTAGCCCAACCGGCCCCGGGAAACCGGAAGTTAATTAGCAGAATTGCCCCAGGGCAAACTACCACAGCTAGCCTCCGCTTTTCTGCCTTGCACAGACCCCGAGCTTTTAAAAATAAATAAATAAATAATGAGTAAGAAGCAGAAGAGAGCTCTTACCATAGACAGCTTTTATGGAGAGAAAGAAAGGCAGACTCCAGATCCTGAGGTACCTGTAGACAAAGTAAATCCTGAGGAAGCCATCAAGGGAGATAGATATAACCTGGTCCCCTTTTCAAAAAGCCTTTCTGGAAGATTGCATAAAGAATCTCAAAAAAGAGCTGGATGGTAGATGGGAAAATAAACTGAGATCAGTGCAAGAAGGATTTAATGCCCTACAAGAAGGATATAATGACCTGCAAAAGAGATATGAAAAAGATACCAATTTATTGAAAAACAAAATTGGTGAATTGAAAAAAGAGTGCAATGAACAAAAAAATTCAATTGGCCAGTTACAAAAGGAGATTTAAAAAAGGTAACTGAAGAAAACAACACTTTAAAAATATGAATTGAACAAATGCAAGTGAATAACTCAATAAGACTTCAAGAATCAGTCAAACAAAAACAAAAAAAATGAAAAAACAGAAGAAAATATGAAATATCTTCTAGGAAAAACAACTGGCTTGGAAAATAGATCTAGGAGAGACAATCTAAGGATTATTGGACTTCCTGAAAACCATAATGAAAAAAAGAATCTAAACACTATCTTCCAGGAAATCCTGAAAGAAAACTGCCCTGAGGTTGTAGAATCAGAAGGCAAAATCACCATTGAAAGAATTCAATGATCGCCTCCTGAAAGAAACCCCAAAATTAAAACCCCAAGGAATACTGTGGCTAAATTTCAGGACTATCGCACTAAGGAAAAGATTCTGCTAGCAGCTAGAAAGAAACAATTCAAATACCGAGGATCTATAATTAGAATCACACACAATCTGTCAGCCTCCACATTGAAGGATCGAAGGGCCTGGAACCAGATATTCCGAAAGGCAAAGGAACTTGGATTACAGCCAAGAATAACCTATCCTGCTAGAATGAACATTAACCTCCAGGGAAGAAGATGGTCATTTAATGATACAGGTGAATTTCACCTATTTCTAATGAAAAGACCAGATCTGAACAAAAAATTTGACCTCTAAACACAGAACTCAAGAGAAGCATAAAAAGGTAAAAAGGAAAGGACTCTTGAGAACTTTATTCCTACTATGGGGATACTTAAAGATTGGGAGTATAATTTGATATTACTTTCATAATAAGAAAAAGAAAACCAGAAGGGAAAAGGCTATCATGCTGGGGGAAAGAGGGAAACGGTGATAAAATAAGGTTTTAAAAAAAAGGAGGTGAAAATAAAGTAGAATGTCATGAAGAGGAAAAGAAAACCTAATATAATTGAGGGAAAGAAGGGAGGGAGATGAGCATTGTGTAAATCTTACTCTCATCAGATTTGGCTCTGAAAGTGTATATCAGACACTCTTGGTTTCACAGAGAAAGTTGTCCTTCGCTATAGGGAAGTGGGAGGGAAAGGAGGAAAACAAAGGGATAAAC
>JAJPUD010016019.1:0-20466 GCA_023553655.1 Myrmecobius fasciatus | reverse complement strand
AAAGGGGGAGGGGACCTAAAGGGTAAGGGATTGCTTGGGGGAGGGGGGTCATCAAAAGCAAAATACTGAGGAGGGGGGAAGGGAGAAGGGGGAAAGGAAAGGGAAAAACATAACTTGGGTAAATAAGATGGCAGGAAATAAAGAATTAGTTATTCTAACTGTGAATGTGAATGGGATGAACTCTCCGATAAAGCTGAAGCGGATAGCAGACTGGATTAAAAACCAGAATCCCACAATATGTTGTCTGCAAGAAACACATCTAAAACATACTGACACATATAGGATGAAGGTAAAAGGCTGGAGCAGAACCTATTATGCTTCAGGTGAACAAAAAAAAAGCAGGGGTAGCAATCCTTATCTCAGATCAAGTAAAAGCAAAGATAGATCTAATCAAAAAAGATAAGGAAGGAAACTATATTTTATTAAAGGATACCATAGATAACATAGCAATATCAATACTAAATATATATGCACCAAGTGCAATAGCATCCAAATTCCTAGGGGAGAAATTAAGAGAGATGCAAGAAGAAATAGACAGCCAAACTATACTAGTAGGGAATCTCAACCTTGCTCTCTCAGAATAAATTAAACCACAAAATAAATAAGAAAGAAACTGGGGAAGTAAACCAATTTTTAGAAAAGTTAGGTATGATAGATCTTTGTAGAAAATTGAATGGAAACAGTAGGGAGTTTACTTTTTTCTCAGCAGTCTATGGAATTTATACAAAAATTGACCATGTGTTAGGGCAGAAAAACCTCAAAATCAAATGCAGAAAGGCAGAAATAGTAAATGCATCCTTTTCAGATCATGATGCAATAAAAATCACATGCAATATAAGGTCAGGAGAAAATAGACCAAAAGTTAATTAGAAATTAAATAATCTAATCCTGAAGAATGAATGGGTGAAAGAGCAAATCATAGACACAATCAATAATTTCATCCAGGAGAATGACAATAAGGAGACAACATACCAAAATTTGTGGGATACGGCCAAAGCGGTTATAACGGGCAATTTTATATCTCTAGATGCTTACTTGCATAAAATAGAGAAAGAAAAGATCAATGAATTGGGCTTATTATTAAAAAAAATTAGAAAAAGAACTAATTAAAAACCCTCAATTAAATACCAAATTGGAAATTCTAAAAATAAAAGGGCAAATTAATAAAATTGAAAATAAAAGAACTTTTGAATTAATAATTAAAACTAAGAGTTGGTTTTACAAAAAAACCAACAAAATAGATAAGCCTTTAGTTAATTTGATAAGAAAAAGGAAAGAGGAAAATCAAATTGTTAATCTCAAGAATGATAAGGGAGAACCTTCCTCCAATGAAGAGGAAATTAGAGTAATAATTAGGAGTTACTTTGCCCAACTTTATGCCAGGAAGTTGGATAATCTAAATGAAATGGAGGAATATCTACAAAAATATAGACTGCCCAGGTTAACAGAAGAGGAAATAAATTATTTAAATAGCCCCCTATTAGAAAGAGAAATAGAACAAGCTATTAACCAACTCCCTAAGAAAAAATCTCCAGGGCCAGATGGATTTACATGTGAATTCTACCAAACATTCAAAGAACAATTAATTCCAATACTATACAAACTATTTGAAAAAATAGAGATAGAAGGTATACTACCAAATTCCTTCTATGAGACCGATATGGTGCTGATAGCTAAACCAGGTAGGGTGAAAACAGAGAAAGAAAACTATAGACCAATTTCCCTAATGAATATTGATGCAAAAATTTTAAAGAAGATATTAGCAATGAGATTACAGAAAGTCATCCCCAGGATAGTACACTACGACCAAGTAGGATTTATACCAGGAATGCAGGGCTGGTTCAATATTAGGAAAACTATCAGCATAATCAATTATATTAATAACCAAAGTAACAAAAACCATATGATTATCTCAATAGATGCAGAAAAAGCATTTGATAAAGTCCAACACCCATTCCTACTAAAAACACTAGAGAGTGTAGGAATAAATGGGCTTTTCCTTAAAATGATTGGTAGCATCTATTTAAAACCATCAGCAAGCATCGTATGTAATGGAGACAAACTAGAACCATTCCCAATAAGATCAGGAGTGAAACAAGGCTGCCCACTGTCACCATTACTATTTAATATTGTATTAGAAATGTTAGCTTTAGCAATAAGAGGAGAAAAAGAGATAAATGGAATTAGAGTAGGTAATGAAGAAATCAAATTATCACTCTTTGCAGATGACATGATGGTGTACTTAGAAAACCCTAGATACTCAACTGAAAAACTACTAGAAACAATTCATAACTTTAGCAAAGTTGCAGGATTCAAAATAAATCCACATAAATCATCAGCATTTTTATATGTTACCAACAAAGTTCAGCAGCAAGAGATACAAAAAAGAAATTCCATTCAAAATAATGGATGGTAGTATAAAATATTTGGGAATCTATCTGCCAAGGAAAAGTCAGAAACTATACGAACTAAACTACAAAACACTTTCCACACAAATAAAATCAGACCTAATTAATTGGAAAAACATTAAGTGCTCATGGGTAGGCTGAGTGAATATAATAAAAATGACAATACTACACAAACTAATCTACTTATTTAGTGCCATACCAATCAAACTCCCAAGAAATTATTTTACAGACCTAGAAAAAATAGTAACAAAGTTCATTTGGAAGAACAAAAGGTCAAGAATTTCAAGGGAATTAATGAAAAAAAAAAGGCAGATGAAGGTGGCCTTGCTGTACCAGATCTAAAACTATATTATAAAGCAGTGGTCATCAAAACCATTTGGTACTGGCTGAGAAATAGAGCAGTTGATCAGTGGCATAGGATAGGATATCAGGACAATATAGGTAATAACTTTAGCTATTTAGTGTTTGATAAACCCAAAAACCCCAGCTTTTGGGATAAGTACTCACTATTTGGCAAAAACTGCTGGGAAAATTGGAAACTAGTGTGGAAGAAATTAGGGTTTGACCCACACCTAACACCACATACCAAGATAAGATCTAAATGGGTTCATGATCTAGATATAAAGAGTGATATTGTAAGCAAATTAGAGGAACTTAGTATAGTTTACCTCTCAGACCTGTGGAGATGAAATAAATTTATGTCCAAAGAAGATCTGGAACTCTTAATTGAACACCAGATAGATAATTTTGATTATATTAAGTTAAAAAGTTTCTGTGCAAACAAAACTAATGCAGACAAGATTAGGAGGGATGCATCATATTGGGAAATCATCTTTACATTTAATGGTTCTGATAAAGGCCTCATTTCTAAAATATATAGAGAATTGTCTCATATTTATAAGAATTCAAGCCACTCTTCAATAGATAAATGGTCAAGGAATATGAAGAGACAATTTTCAGATGATGAAATTAAAACCATTTCTAGTCATATGAAAAGTTGCTCCAAATCATTATTGATCAGAGAAATGCAAATTAAGACAACTTTGAGGTACCACTACACACCTGTCAGATTGGCTAAAATAATAGGAAAAGATAATGATGAATGCTGAAGGGGATGTGGGAAAGCTGGGACACTAATACATTGTTGGTGGAACTGTGAATGGATCCAACCATTCTGGAGAGCAATTTGGATCTATGCTCAAAAAATTTATCAAACTGTGTATACCCTTTGACCCAGCAGTGTTTCTATTGGGCTTATATCCCAAAGAGATCTTAGAGGAGGGAAAGGGCCCCACATGTGCAAGAATGTTTGTGGCAGCCCTTTTTGTAGTGACTAGAAACTAGAAACTGAATGGGTGCCCATCAATAGGAGAGTGGCTGAATAAATTATGGTATATGAATGTCATGGAATATTATTGTTCTGTAAGAAACGACTAGCAGGACGATTTCAGAGAGGCCTGGAGAGACTTGCATGAACTGATGCTGAGCGAAGTGAGCAGAACCAAGTGATCACAGCAACAACAATATTACATGATGATCAACTCTGATGGACATGGCTCTCTGTAACAAAGAAATGTCTCAAACCAGTTTCAATAGTCCAGTGAAGAAAGCCATATACACCCAGAGAGAGCTATATGAAATGTGGACCACAATATAACATTTTCATGCTCTCTATTGATGTTTGCTTGCATTGTGTTTCCTTTCTCTGATTTTTTTTTCTTGTAGATAGGATTTTTCTTGCACAACAACTTGTCAAATATTTTAACATTATTAACATGCAGTGGACTTCCTGCCATCTAGGGGAGGGAAGGGGATTGAGGGTAAAATTTGTAATGGAAAGCTTTGTAAAGATCAATGCTGAGGAACTACCCATACATATGTTATGCAAATAAAAAGCTTTAATAAAAAAAAATAAATCTGGCCTGAGACACTTAACACTTCCTAGCTGTGTGACCCTGGGCAAATTACTTAACCCCAATTGCCTCAGGGTAAAAAAAAGAGTTAAACTTGGAATCAAAAAAAAAATACTGAATTCAAATTTAGTTTCAAGCACTTTATGCTGCTGTTATCCATATTTAGAATGTACTCTTTCCTCAACTCTCTTCTTGGAATTTCTGGTTTTCTTTAAGACACAACTCAAGCTTTAACTTCTACATGAACCCTTTGTGTACATTCCAACACCTGGGACACAAAAGCATTTTGTATTTATAGACTAAAAAATGGAGAATATTTTAGAAGTCAATTCCAATGGCTAATTTTACAGACAAGAAAACTAAGACTGAACAAGTGACTTGCTCAGGATCACATAGCTAATGGATTGAAATCAGATCTACCTGCTTCTAAGCCTAGTATTCAGTGGGCCTCTAAATACCCGTTTTGTATATATTATATAGACACATATTTGTATAGAAACATATTTGAATGTATAGTCTCATCTGTTAAAATGTAAGCTCCTAGACTTGAATGAACTGATGCTGAGTGAAATCAGCAGAACCAGGAGATCATTGTACATGATAACAATAAGACTATATGATGATCAGTTTTGATGGACATGGTCCTCTTCAATAATGAGATGTTTCAAACAAGTTCCAGTCCAAACTGAGTATGGACCACAACATAGTATTTTCACTTTTTTTGTTGTTGTTTGCTTGCATTTTGGCTTTTTTCCTCATTTTTTTCTATTTTTGATCTCATAGTTCTTATGCATCATGATAATTGTAGAAATATGCATAGAAGAATTGTACATGTTTCTTCAGTGATGAAGAAAGCCATATATACATCCAGGAAAGGCCTGTGGGATCTGAGTCTGGATTACAACATAGCATTTTCACACTCTCTATTGATGTCTGCTTGCATTATGTTTTCCTTCTCAGTTTTTTTTTCCTGTACAGCAAGACAACTATATAAATATGTATACACATATTTGATCTGTCAAATATTTTAACATAATTAACATGTATTAGACTTCCTGCCATCTAGGGGAGGGGGTTGGGGGTAGGAGGGAAAAATTTGTAACAGAAAGTTTTGCAAGGGTCAATGTTGAAAAATTACCTATGCATATGTTTTGCAAATAAAAAGCTTTAATTAAAAAAAAAAGAATGTAAGTTCCTTGAACAATTTGGAATGATACCAAAGGGCTATCAAACAGTACACACTCTTTGATCCAGCAATGTTTCTATTGGGTTTGTATCCCAAAGAGATCATAAAGGAGGGAAAGAGACCCACATGTAAAAAAGTTTGTGGCGGCCTTTTTTTTTTTTTTTAATGGCAAGAAACTGGAAATTGAGTGGATGCCCATAAGTTGGAGAATGGCTGAATAAGTTATGGTATATGAGTGTTATGGAATATTATTTTTCTATAATAAACAATCAGCAGGATGATTTCAGAGCAACCTGGAAAGACTTACATGAACTGATGCTAAGTGAAGTGAGCAGAACCAAGAGATCATTGTACATGGCAACAACAAAATTATACAATGATCGATTCTGATGGACGTGGCTGTTTTCAACAGTGAAGTGACTTAGACTAGTTCCAATGGTCTCATGATGAAAAGAGCCATATGCTCCTAGAGAGAGGACTGTGGGAACTGAGTATGGACCACAACATAGTATTTTCACTTTTTTGGTTGTTGTTTGCTTGCATTTTTGGGTTTTTTCCTCATTTTTTTTCTATTTTTGATCTCATAGTTCTTATGCATCATGATAATCATAGAAATATGCATAGAAGAATTGCACATGTTTAATATATATTGAATTACTTGCCATCTAGGGGAAAGGATGGGGGGAAAGGAAGGAAAAAAATTGGAGCACAAGGTTTTGCAAGGGTGAATGTTGAAAATTATCCATGAATATATCTTGAAAATAAAAAAGGTTTTAAAAAAAAAAAGAATGTAAGCTCCTTGAGGACAGAGACATTCACTTTTTCTTCAAGATTTACAACAGTATCTGGCACATAAGTATGCACCTAAAACTTTGTTGATTTGTTGATTGCTTGACTCAAAGCTTGAATCAAAAATGTAGTGGGGGAGGAAGCAAGTATAGAAAAGAGATCAGTTGAGTATAGAAGAGGCAATGCAACTAGAATGTGGAGTAAAAGATCTTTTGTCTTTTCCCCTCTGTGCTGTTCCCTTGGGTATGTTCCACAAGTATTTGTCAGTCCCAGGACTGGTATTGGACATGAACTCATATATATTATACACCAAAATTAAGGAAATACATAATAATGGAAACTGCTTTATCCTGTCTGAGATTGCTTATATGAACAGAATGGAAAAAACAGAGGAAAGAAGGAAGGAAGGAAGGAAGAAAGGAAGGAAGGAAGGAAGGAAGGAAGAAAGGAAGGAAGGAAGGAAAGAAGGAAGGAAGGAAGGAAGGAAGGAAGGAAGGGAAAGAAGGAAGGAAGGAGGAAAGGAAAGATGGAAAAACAATATATTAAGTACTTATATGTTCCAGATACTATGCTAAGCATTGTAGATACAAACAAACAAATAATAGTTGCCTTCAAAGAGCTTTCATTCTAAGATAGAAAGACAACTGAAAGAAGAATGGAAGCCAAGGATCTTGGAAACTATAGAGGTAGTGGGTGGTGAATGAAATCATAGGGTAATTGATTGAAAGTCCTTCCAGGAATTTTAGAGTTTTTCAGATTAGTATTTTAGAAGTAGAACAAGAGAAATGGCAAGGGAAAGAGCAAGTTGGCCATGACTGAAAGACGTCCAGCAAACATCAAGATAGGTCTAGGATTGACTATATATGGTGAACTCTCACCAATAAGAAGTACAAATCCTCAAGGCAAGAACTAAAATCCCTGGTTGGAGGCTAAGCAGCAGCATAGCAGATAGCCAAAATTATACCAGATGAGCTTTCTCCCAATTTCCCATCCTGAGGTAAAGGGGACCAGTGCCTAATATTGCAACTATTACATATGAAGTCAAATAATTTGCAAATCAATCTTTTTCAATCATGTCTGATCCTGCCATAGTCATTAGACATGATGCAAAGAAGTAATTTCCAACTTGAACTGAGGATTTCCTAATATTGGGCCTGAATTCAGATTAGGCTAAGACTCTATTGAACATCATTGACTGATTCTGATTGTGATCCCCAAACCCAGGTTTGAAAAATAGTCATTTCCACTCCTTCACTTTGAGATTATATACTATCCCCCATCATGGATAAAGATGGTGATTCTTATTGGATATTGGGATCATATATGTAGAATTAGAATAGATCCCAAAGGCCATTTACTTCCTCATTTTTACAAGTGAATAAATGGAGGCCCAAAAATATTAAGTGACTTGCCCAATGCTACAAAAATTACTGCTCATTTGCCATTTTTGATTACACTCTTCTGCATATCTATATGGTAAATAGTTCATCAGAATTTGATGAATAAATAAAATATAAGCAAAATATATTCTCTCCTTAAACTAGTCTCATGAGTTGGTTTTTCCTTGTAATGGAAATTAGTCTGCCAACTAATATGAATCTTAGTTCAAGAAGAACTTCAAAAGAGAGATAAGGAAAAGGTACCAAAAATGCCCTCATGACTATTGAAATATGGCCTCAATTTCTGATATTTTCCAGGCAAATCTATTAAGGTGAGCCTTATTTATATTGTCCTCAATGGACTTCATTTTCTGTTTCTTTTTTATTTTTTTGAGTGAGGTCAATCTTTTCTATACTTCCTAACAAGATATTTACTTTAAGTTTAAATGACAAATAAATACATCTGTATTTACTCTAAAATGTAAAGCAGTATTGCTTCCTTCCTTTGTCTCTCACAGCAGATGTCTTCTATAAAGCAAACCAGGCCAAGGATTTGGTCCATCTTCTTGCTGGAAGTCACATTCTACAAAAAAGCAACAGAGGGGACTCTTCCTGCTGCTTTCAATCAGCTCCAAACCCAAGGAACAATTTGTCTAACTACAAGTTTGTCTCACACAAATTTGAGATCAGGAAAGGAAGTTTGGGGCATTCCTTGTTTAAGCAACAGTTATGCTAAGAAAATTAAATTGAAAGCTAAGTGTCAGCCAGTGTCAGCCTATTGGAAAGAACACAGATAAAGTATTCTTTAGATATAGTCCTGGAAAAGTAACTATGGCCTTTTGGTGCTACTTTAATCACACTTCTAACAGGTAACTAAGTCAGTTTTCTAATTCACAGACATAATTAAGATCATCTCAAATTCCCTCATGGAGATGGTCTATTGACTATTGGCCTTTCGTCTTTGTTCTATCCATCTTTGCATCTATCCATCAAGTCAGTCCATCAAGTATATATTAACAGACTGTGTGTTTCTTTATGATCAGCAAGAAAATATTGATTCATTGGGGACAAAATAGCCAAACAAAGATTTGTATGTCAAAATAGAGGATCCTTCAAGTCATGGTCTGGATTTTGTACTTACATAAACAGGAAGCTAGAGAAGGAAAGAAAGAAGGAAAGGAAAAGGGAAGAGAGAAGAAAGGAGAAGAAATTAGATAAGGGGAGGGGAAGGAAGAAAGAAGAAAAGAAAATCAGGCTTTGAATTCTATCTCCCTCCCCTCTTCATTAATCAGTCAATTAACATGTGTTACATGCTTTAAAATGCTTGCTTAATTTTAACTTTTTGACATAATAGGAAGGTTGTTGCAAGGATCAAATGAATTATGTAAACATGTGTTATAACCATAAGGAATTATCAGTTTTCATATAAAATATTTTTTAAAATAAATGTCAGATTTCTAGTGATTAGGTTGGATTGAAGTTGGATGTTTTATGATAAGATTGCTGATGAAAAAAACTTGTTTGATGTTCATATGGGCTAGAGCCTTAATGACAGAATCTCAAAGTTGGAAGGATCCTTGAATGTGAATTTGGACCTGAACAATTTGGACCTAATGTCCCTAACAAGGGATCATCCATCCAGCTCTTGTTTGAAGACTTCCAGGGAGTGTCAAGCCTATTATCTGTGTCAGCCTATATATCACTTTTTTTTTTTTTTTTTTTTTTTTTTTTTTTTTTTTTTTTTTGCTGAGGCAATTGGGGTTTGACTTGCCCAGGGTCACACAGCTAGGAAGTGTTAAGTGTCTGAGGCCAGATTTGAACTCAGGTCCTCCTGACTTCAGGGCTGATGCTCTATCCACTGGGCCACCTAGCTGCCCCTCATGTCATTTTTCAACAACTGGCATTAGTAGGAAGATTTTCCTTATATTAAACTTAAATTGCCTCTCTGCAACTTCTGCCTGTTGTCCCTAGCTCTTTGATCTGGAAACAAAAGGTACAAATGTATCTCTTCTTCCCTCCAACAGCCCTTCAAATACTTAAAGACATCTCTACACTTTACTGTATCTTTTCCAATTTATCTTTCCTAAGCTAAACATCCTAAATTCCTTCAGTCCTTCTTTGACATAATTTTGGAGTTCCTTACCATCTTGGTCTTGTTCTCATTACAATTATCCCTTCCACATTGCAAAGTTAGAGGAGGGGCACTTCCATGATCTGGAAAATTCCTGTAAAAGATTTTGGCTCTCCCTTCATACCAGAGAAGAAATATGTGTATCATAGTACTAAAAGACAAAGTACATTAATATTGCACAATATTATATGTATATTTGAAGCATTTCTGAGTTCCTCCACTTTTGGTGTCATCTGCTGGTCTTTATATGTTGTCCATAGCTTCTACAAAACTTCCCAAAATTTTTCATTTAATTTCTTATGCAGATCCTCAATATATTGAAACTCTGATGGGAAAAGTTGCAAAGTGAAAGGGAAAACCAGTTCTGTATTTCAGCAATCATTAACAGCAACCACCCATCAAATATTAAATGAACATGAAAGGTACTTGTAATTGACCTATTCTGCAGAAGCTGAGAGCAAGGAAACCATTTATATGGTTGAGTAATAAGATGTGTGTTATTAAGTGCTACTAAGTGACACAGGAATCTACTCCAGACAATTACAAAGCTGATACAGAGATTTTAATTACCTAATAAGGTCTCCTCTTGGTGTGGACCACAGAAAAGACCAGGGGAGAAAGACTCATTTTTGATATAAGGTCTATCGCAGAGTGCTGTAAAGGTGATTTTGCCCAAGCATGCAAGGGTTTCTCTGATGTGGCTTTACATTACTTTGTTATCCTGTGGTGGCATCTTGATCTTTGATCCTTTGTGTCAATCTGCAACTTACCATCTATGAAACCTTGTCATGGGAAGACCAAATTCTCATTTTGTGTAACCATGGACCGATAGAAATCTCCTTAATCTTTTTGTGCATCAAGCAAAATATCCAAGTGTGGGCAATATTCTTGACCGATTAAAATGATCTCAATTCTTCCAACTTGATTCAATCAATGATTATGTGTAACTTCCAAGACAATGAGTTTTTCTGTTGTTAATTCCATTAATTCTCATATGCACTTACCATTTATGCCCTTCTCTCAGGAGTAGCAGCTCTTATGGACTCAGAAGTGTTCAATTTTCAGTGTTAGCATTTGCATCTTGGAAATCAGCAATATACAAATCAGGGCTTCATTTATTGTTTTATTGATATCTAGGGACCAGAAAATGATGGAGCAAATGTTAGTAATATGTATAAAGCTTAGTTTTCAGAGAATCAATTGTTAGAAGCCTCATATAAGTTCAGGATCTTATCTCTTAATTAGGAAAATTGCAATAACTTCTTAATTGATCTCACCAGTTGTTATCTCTTTCCTTTGATCTGTTCTCTACACAACCTATAGGAGATATCTATACCTCCTAATAAAAAAAATTTTGTGCTTGTAACCTAATGTATGATTAGCTAACTTTATTAAGAAATTATTTTTAAAACAGAAAAGGATCCACACATGCAAAAGTGTTTGTAACAGCTCTTTTTGCGATGGCAAGTAATTGGACATTGAATGATGCCCATCAGTTGGGGAATGTATAAATGTAATGTAATATTGTTGTTTTATAAGAAATGATAAAAGGGCTGATTTCAGAAAAGCTTGGAAGGAATGACATGAACTGATGCTGAACAAAGTGAGCAGAACCAGGAAAACACTATACACAGTAACAAGAAGATTTATGTGATGTCTAACTATGATAGATTTCGCTCTTCTCAGCAATACCATGAACCAGTCAGTAGACTAGGAATAAAAAATGCCATCCACAGCCAGAGAATTATAGAGACTAAATGTTGATCAAAACATATAATTTTCACCTTTTTGTTTGTTTGCTTTTTCTTTCTTGTAGTTTTCCCTCTTTTGCTATTTTCTTTCAAAACATGACTAATATGGAAATATGTTTAAAATGACTGTATATGTACAACCTATATCAAATTGAAGGAAGGGAAGAGGGGGAAAATTGGAGCTCAAAATCTTACAAAAATGAATGTGGCAGGTCAATTTCAACAGAGAGAGCCATCTGCATCCAGAAAGAGGACTGTGGGCACTGAATGTGCATCATAACATGATATTTTCACCTTTTTTGTTATTCTTTGCTTACTTTTTTTCCTTTCTCATTTTTTTTCCTTTTTTGATCTGGTTTTTCTTGTGCCACATGATGGATATGGAAATATGTGTGGAGGAATTTAACATATATTAGATTATTTGCTATCTAGGGGAAGGGGTGGAGGGAAGGGAGGGAGAAAAATTTGGAACACAAGGTATTGCAAGGGTAAATGTTGAAAACTATCTTTACGTGTATTTTGAAAATAAATAGCTATTATTAAAAATGAATGTTGAAAACTATCTTTAAATGTAATTAGAAAAACAAAATACTATTGAAAAGTAAAAAAAGAAATTATTTTGGTAACTGAATTTTAATAATTTATTTCTTTTGTAATGTATGTTTTATTTCATCCCTTTGGAGAAGGGGTTCATAGACATCCACAGGCCACCAAAGGGGTCTATGACAAAAGGAAGGTTAAGAACACCAGGGTTAAAAAATAACACACAAAATCCTTTGTTGTAGATTTGCCATTTGGTTCCAATTTGCCACTTGCTGTCTGTGTAACTTTGGGTAAATTATTTAATCTCTTCAAGCCTCAATTTTCTTTCTAGTTTTATTATTACTTCCTTTCACACACTTTCCATTCTTATCAAAATTTCTAATTGTTCACCATGATGGTGTTGTTATTGAGTCATTTTAGTTGTATCCAACTTTTCTTGCCGCTATTTGGGGTTTTCTTGGCAAAAATATTGGAGTGGTTTGTCATCTCCTTTTCTAGCTCATTTTAGAAATGAAGTAATTGAGTCAAATGATTTGTATTCAGAGTCACACAATAAGTACACATATGAAGCCAAATTTTAACTTAAGGCTTCCTGACTTCAGGGCCAGTACTTTATCTACTTCACCACTTCTGCCCCATACTCTGTACATAACATTTAATCCCATACCAACATATAAGTGGTCCCTTTCATGTGGAATGTATTCTTTCCTTACCTCTACATGACAGAATCCCAAGCTGTCTTCCAAACACAACTTGAAATGTACTGCTTACATTCAGCCTTTCCTGGTTTGCTCTCACTTTCTTGAAATTACTTTGTATATGCTATACATATATTTGTATGTACATATTCGTATCATGTATGCATATTTGAATATGTCTTACAAAAGCTTACTTATGTCTGTTTCTCAACACTGTCTCTTCCAGGAGAATGTAAGCTCTTAGAGGGCAGGAATTTTTTTTTTTTGCTTTTGTCTTTGGGCCCCTTAGGCCTATTGCAATACTTTTTACATAGCAGATATTTAATAGAATTGCATTTGTAGAATTGAATTAAAACATACAAGATCCTAATATTCAAATGTTGATCAATTAATAAGTATTTATTAAAAATCTGCTATGTAGCAGGTACCATGATAGATCCTGGGAAAACAAAGACAAAAGTAAAACAACCCCTGCTTTTAAGAAGCTTACATTCTAGCAAACAGGAAAAACATATACATACATATATATGTATATATGTGTGTTTACATACTCACACAAAACACATACAAATTATCCTGAGGGAGGGAAGAAACAGAAGTCATGTGGAGTATGGTGCTTGAGCTAAATTTTGAAAGAAACCAGAGATTCCTAGAAAATAATGCTTATGATAATTTTACTTGCCCAAAAGGCAAGCTAAAACCCTCTCCATAATATTCAGAGCTGAAGGGAACCTTAGAAATCACATAGTCCAATCTCTTTGTTTTATAAAGGTGGAAGGTAGGGGCTAATCCAATTAAATGACTTGCCAAATGTTACCCAGTTAATCAATAAAAGAACCAAAAACTGAATCCTTTAGCTATAAAATCAATATAAATAATTGTATTATTTCTATGACATTATACTGCCTCATCTGGATTCCTTTAATACCTATTTCTTGGATTTCCTGCCTTTTCCTCATCCCTTTATACCAGTCTTATTCAGAGCTGATGTCACCACAGTCTTAACATTTCTCTGTATTTCATAGTTGAGGGACATGGCATATAACTGAATTAATTTTTGACTACCCATTTAAAATACTGATATATTGTGAAAAGAAGTAAAGGATGCTCTCTGTCCTCAGGGGGCTTATAAGTCATTTGAGGAAATAAGTTATCATCAAACAACCGATATTTATACAAGGGAGTAGTAGAGGAAGGAGTGATATATAATACCTACTCTGTGTCAGACACTGTGCTAAACACTTTACAAATATTATCTCATTTGATCCTCAAAACAACCCTGGGAAAGAGATACCACCTTAAGAAAACTGGATTTAGAGTTGTAAAAGACCTGGAAAATTATTCAGTGAAATGGTTGAGGAAACTAAATCCCAAGGAGGCTGATCACTTGTCTGAAGTCCTGCAGGAGGTAAGTGCAAGGGTAGGTTGTGTCGGTACTGATTATTTTTAGGATCAACTTTCTAAGAAAATATAATAGTTAATAAAAATTAATAGCTGTTAAAAGTTAAATTATTGTTAAGTGATAAGTTGTTCTTTCGATGGGTATCTATCAGTCTTTTCTGTTCTTTACCTGTTTTTTTATGTGTGAGAAATAATTACCTGCCCCATATTTCATTTACATTGTACATTGAATGTTTTTTTAATTCCCTCCTTTGGGAAGGTTTTAGACTTAGTACAATATACCTAAGATATAATAATCAATGGGGTTTGAAGGTTTAATGAACCTGAATATAATAAAAGGACACCACCTTCTTTAGGTACTCCTAAAACTGAATCAAGATCTACACTACATGAATAGCTCCAGAACAAAGAAGCTTCTTGAAGATAAAAAAAAAAAAAACCTTGAGGGGGCCAATGCCACAGATACCTTTGCTTAGCAATGGTTCTCAATGTTAGAGATGGGGCTTGGGTCAAATAATAGTTAAATAACTTTCCTTACTGTGAAGAGTGGTAGATATTATTATCCCTATTTGACAGATAAGTAAACTAAGAGTCAAAAAGGATAAGTATCTTTCCCATAAACACACAGTTAAGAGCCAAGACTTGACCTCAAATCCCACAGTTGAATGCCCATTCTCCCTTCTACCACTGAAAAGTGACAGTGACAAAATTAGACAGAAAAAATACGTGCAAAAATCATACTTTTATTTAACCATACTGACTATTGATCATATAAACCAATGGATTATTTCCCATCTGGGTGCACTTCCAGTTTTAAATAGTATTCCATAACTGTAGTTGGGACATGCAATTCAGATACCATATTTTTGAAAGGATAACACATTCAAATATTAAGTGACACAGAAATCAAATAGAGGAAAACTATTGGCTCAGAATGCAGACTGAAGACTTAAGATTCTCATTATTTGTATAACTTCTTAAATTAAACAAATATATCTAGGTCTTCTCTGCTGTGTGTGGACAATGATATCTTCCAGGCAGTAGTGAAGTTCAGTAATCTGCATAAGAAAAGCCCATTTATGGGAAGTGGCAAGGGGAATTTATAGCTTGACACAGAATAGATGAGACATAAAAATCATAAATAAGAATTAAATATATAGTAATAGATATTTGTTTTTTAATTATATAAAGGTTGTGATCATAAATAGTTGGTCAGTATATCTAAAATATATATTTCATATAAATAATCTAAATTATTAAATATTAATAAATAGCAAATAACTTGAGAATTATAGGTAGAATGGCTATTGTTTGATTTCTCTTTGGCTTTTGTTCTGTCTTCTTTTTCTCCTTTTTAGATGAGGTTTGGGTGAGAGTTTATGGATGACATAGGATAGTTCAAATATAGCTTTCTTTTGGACTTTGAGGTCATTCACCTATTGCAAAAGAGAAAAAAAATGCAATGTTAATTTTTGATGTCCTGGTCATTGGAATATCATAAATGTGGAGTATACTAGAAAATTCTCTACCTAAAAGATACAAGAGCAAAACTTTCCCCTTTGCTCAAGAGATATATATACTTCCTCTTAGATAATTTGTTTTGAATTTTATTGATTTCTCCAGTCATCCAGAAAAAATAGACTATGTCCTTAGTAAGGTAGTGATAGGTAATGACTATATGTGTATGTATATACATATATATGTTTTATGTGTATGTATGTATACATACATATGTATATACATAACATTATATACATATGTATTATATATACATATATATTATACATACCCACACATAGATTGCTGCAGAATTCTTAAAGAAATGAAGTAGAAGAGAAGAATTGAGTCCCTAGTTTCAACTCAAGGCACTACCACTAAAAAGTTCTAGAAATTTCAAAAATAGTATTTCACTTCTCCAGGTTTCAAGTGGGGTTGGGGACTAAACTCTCAATTCTTAAACCCTTTCTTTCTAACACTTTTCACATTTTCACTTAATTGCTTTTGAATGCTACCTTAGTAAGTCTATTAGTGTCAATGTTAATATAATCCCAATGGAACAGAACAATAGCAACTTTTAAAAAATGTAAACTTATGAATACAATTGTCTTCTCAAGTCTTAATATTGGTGTCCTCTAAGAAGCAAATTTTATTATCTGTAATGGGCAGCATATTTAACAAAAAGAGGGAATATTCAATTTTTTTCTTTATGCTGCTCATAAATTTCCTTAAAGTTCTTTATTCCAATGCGTACATACTCTGCAAACTTGATTCTTTGTAGTCATCATCTCATATTACTAAAATCTGCAATAAACCATTAGAGTTCTATAGGTCCCTTGAAATACTTACAGAAGATTGAACAGAAAGTCAACCTAGTGAATGACAGAACAAGGACTAAATATAAGCCCCTAGACTCCAAATCTAGAGCTCCATCTATAATACTAAAGCAATTGGGGGACTGTTGTAATTTACTGACTCACTGAAAACATATTATATGACTGTAGTCACTGATATCTAAACAGAAATTTTAGTCACTCAAACCTATCAGTGTCAGAGGAGTTCCCTCAGGTTCCCCATATAACTAGAAGGAGAATCCCCATCTTTATCCAGGCCCACCACTACTTTAATGTAGCTCCAATCATATATAATAATCTTATTGGCAGAATGTTTAAAGCATAACACTGTACCAGAGGGTAGAAATAAGACAAAGATATTAAGTGGAAGTTACAGGAAGGTATATTTTGATTTAATTAAAGGAAGAACTAAAATTGGAACTGTCTAAAAATAGAGTGAACTCCTCATGAAGGAGAGTTTCTACAACTTCAACTCAAAACTAATATGGTGCTATGAAGATAATTCAAAATTGCCAGAACTATTATTTCATATTGTATAAATTGTCTGTCTTCTCATTTAAAAATAAACAAATATATAAATATGTACATTCATAAATGTAGAAATGATAGATATATGATATTTTTCTTCTCAATGACCAATGTCTGGATAATCCTTCCATTGTCTTCTTCCCATTGGAAGGAAGCTGAGCACAAGCTATCATTATTCACCTCTTGAAGAGTGAATTCAATCCTATCTTTTTTTTTCCTCAGTAGTATTCTATTTTTCTAAATACACGCAAAGATAGCCTTCAACATTCATTTTTGCAAGCCCTTGTGTTCCAAATTTTTCTCTCCCCACCCCATGACCTTTCTCCCCAAGACAGCAAGCAATCTGATATAGGTAAAACATGTGCAATTCAATTCAACTCTATCTTGATCAACTCTTTCTGTGGTCATGGATTCAGTGTTAACCATCATGACCAACATTTCTCCAGAAATCACATGAACTTAATCTCAATTTGAGGGGAAGAATTTTGGCCACAGCATCATTTATAATTGGCAAAGTCAGGAAATTTTCAGTCCCAGAGATAAATTTTATTATAGAATTGGTTTGTTCATACACTCATGATTTCCTTTTTAAACCAAATTCTATTTAGGAAAAAAAGCCATAGAATTTCACTATCCTCACCTGAGTGTTGATGATTGCCTCAAAGTCATTCAGTGTGCTGGCAGTGTTGTTAAAGAACAATTTCATGATCATATCCTCCCTGATATTCTCCAGACTTTTTTTGATGATGGTGTTGTTTTTGAAGATTTCGAAGATTTTGAAATAAACTCTGATAACATGGCTCATTAGGATTTTCTTGTCACAGTCCTGGAACAGGTAAAGAGTAATAGAGAATGTTAGAAATGTCCCTGGTTGGGGTGAGAAAGGTGTAGACTCTAGTTTTAAAAGTGTGAACCCACAGGGCATTTTAAACTTTGGATAGTTTTCCCCCCAAGCTATGGAGGACTACATATGGGAGATGCAAACTGGGAAAGGTCAGTGTCCCAGCGGGGCACCAGAGAGTAACTGATGTGAAAATAGTTCACATAAGAAACAAAAGCTCACCTCTTTCCAATTCTTTATCATGTCTTTAAAAACAGAATTACCATCAGATATATTAGAGTTACTTGTATTCTGCAAAAAAAAAAAAAAACCATAAAGTAAATTTGTTTAATCTAGTTATGAATTGCCCTGAAATATGCAATACACATTCTACTAAGCCCATGAATTCTGATTATATTCACAAACAAGAATTATTTGAGTTCTCAAGGATTTCAGCTTTTCCAATTGGCCCATTTATTTCAAGAAGTAGTGAGTGTTTCCACCTTCATTTAACTTCTATCAATCTATCTAAATGAGGTACTTGAAAATAGGCAAATGAATGAGATAAAATATATGCCATTTGTCTCACTTTCCTATTTTCTCTGCACCTCTTTTTACCACTCACCAATGGACTCTATATGGATGACTATTGTAATTGGCCAAAATAGCAGCAGCAGCCTTAAAAAAAATCATTATTCATATTTTAAAAATCTGCTAGATTTAATAGTCTAAGACAACCCACTAGGGAAACACTGCCCCCTTGGGCACAGTTCTCAAGAATATTTCTCTGACCCAGGCTAAGTTCTTACAGCAGCTGTGACAGTCTGAGAAGAAAAAAAAAAAAAAAAACAGGGAAGAGGGGAATATTCAAATTAAATTTGTACAGAACTGAAAGCAAGAAGTTTAAAATATTGTGTGAATTTTTATTTTATTTATTTTAAAAGGGTTTTTTTTTAAATAAACAGAAAAGGTAAAGTATTTCAAAAACAAAAATGATGACTTAAGGGAACTTAACAATGTGTACAATAGATAAATCTTGACTTAAAATCAGAAGAACTTGGTTTCAAATTTTGACCCTACTATTTATTACCTTAATCTATTAGCCTCCTGTGTGACATTAGGGAAGTTCTCACCTATCTTAACCTTAATTTTCTCTTCTGTAAAATGATCAGATTAGACTAATTATCCTCTAAAGATCTCTTCAGTTCTAAATGTAAGATCCCATGATTGTTCATCAATAAGGAAAAGAACAAAATGACTTCATAACCACAATAAAAATTTCAGCAAATAACTATTTGAGACTATCCTAAAATGGATGACTTGAAAACACATAGTACAATTATATTTAGGTATAGAGTATCAGTAAATCCCAAAACATCTTACTCCAATTGTTTCTTGAAATCTCTTCCATTACCAAAACAAGCTTCTGCTATATTTGCCTTTTTTCCAATCATTTCCCAATTGTCTAAAAAACCTGAAATCCATAGCATGTAATTGTTCTTTTCAATATGAAGAAATTATGGGCTTTATTTCCAAATGAATGCTCTTCTCCCCTCACTACCCAATACAATTGGCAACGTCCTTATCTTTGTTCACATTTCTAGGGTGCCTATCTCCAAAAATCTCAAATCCATCCCAATTCCCTTATGAAGTCACTAGGACCATAAAAAGCAGTGGCTACAGCTACTCCAGGTGAAGTAGAGAATCTGATTAATGACCATCAAAGAAATAGTTGGGATACTCATGCCAACCCATAAATACCCAGGGAAAAAAATTAGAAGCCATTTTCAAGAACAAGTAAAAGGTATTCAAGAAGAGAGGTAGTTAGAAAAAAATAGATACCCCCTTAAAAGTTCATACTTACAAAGTAGTTCTTAAGAGTTTGTATGTCTTCTACTATGGTAACTTGAGAAACACAGCCAGAATAACTCAAAATGACACAAAGCCAGGATGCTAAGAGGTAGCTTGAATAATTCATTGCCTCAGCCAGAAGGTAACCAGTCAGGAAGAGTAAAAATCAAGTGCTTCCTTGTGTATAAGTTTATCTGGTCCAAGTCACTTAGCTGAATTAATCCTTTCTTTCCTAATAACAAACCTGTTGATGATCAGGAGAAGAATGTACTTTACCTCCTTCAGCTGCTTGTATTTATATATGACTGTTGAATGTCATCATCACAATTTTTCACAAGTTTTAGCAAATGAGATGGTGCGAGATAGGCAGTGATGCTAGTTAGAGTTATTAATAGCTTTGGGGTTGTGGGATTTTAGTCTTATCATTAGTTTCCTTTGACTAACCTGGAGTCTTTAGATGATGGTGGTCATTGTCTCCACCAACTGTATCATTATTGAGGGATCCCTAGAAAGAACTTTTACTTCACATGGAGTTCTAGACTGGAAATTTTCCTTACACTAACTGCTCAAATTTGTGTTAGGTTAAGGATGTCTCTTCATTAGCAACACAAACTGAGAATTTGTTTGTGGTTGGTAATAAGCAGAAAAGGAAATTCTGGTTTAGCCTACGGGCAATCCTACCCTGACAGATGACAAAATGGCAAAAAAAAAAAAAAA
>JAJPUD010016018.1:17160-35409 GCA_023553655.1 Myrmecobius fasciatus | reverse complement strand
TTACATAAAATGCTTATCATTTTAAGGAATACTTCCTTTATTACAATTCTTTGTAATGTTTTTTTTTTAGCAGGAATGGGTGCTATATTTTGTCAGATGCTTTTTCAACATCTATTGAGATAATCATATGATTTTTGTTGGTTTTGAATTAATATGGTCAATTATATCGACAGTTTTATATGATTGAACCAACCAGATATTCCTGACATAAATCCCATTTAGTTGTGTATAATCTTTGTGATATATTGCTTGTCTTGCTAGGATTTTGGTCAAAATTTTTGCATAAATATTCATTAGTGAAATTGTTCTATAATTTGCTTTCTCTGTTTTTGTTCTTCCTATTTTAGGTATCAGCATTATAACTGTGTCACAAAGGGGGTTTGGAAGGATTTTTTCTTCATCTATGCTTCTCTTGGGTCTTGATATTGAAGATAAAAATTTTGATTTAATTCTTTTCTTCTTATGAAACCTTGAAATTCTTCTATTCCATTGAATTACCAATTCTCCACTTTTCATATTATGCTTAATTTAGCCAGATAGGTGATCCTTAGTTGTAGTCCTAGCTCTTTTTTCTTCCAAATTATCATGTTTCATGACTTTGCCTGTCACCATAATAGCTTTCTGTGGTCAGATTCCTTTTTGGCTATTTTTTGCTCAACTTTTTTTTTGCTTTACTTTCCTCACTTCTTTTCACTTTGAGTTATGCTCCCATAATGGAAGGAGAATTACCTTGATCTACTTATGCCAGGGGCTTCAGGCACTGTTTACTGTAACTGTATTTATGTTGCCTTGAGGCTCACCTCACTTCAGACCTTAGTGTATGGTGCTGTAATGGAGGGTTGGGCAGTTATATGATACTGAGATTGGTTTGTGTGTGTGTATGTGTGTGTGTGTGTGTGTGTGTGTGTGTCTGTGTGTGTTTCCCTTAGACTACACTGAAACATGTGGTGTTTTCACAGCTGGAGTGCTAATGGCTATCTCTTTTCTTAGGCATCCACAGTGTTCATGTTTACTTATTTGACCAGGACTACAATAAAGCATGTGATAACTTTCAGAACTGGAGTCTGCCTGTTCCCCTGGCTATGCTGAGGTACATGAGATTGCTCCATGCTTTATTACAGTAGGTTATGGATCCCCTGTTGGTTTGCTGAAGTGGGGTGTGATGTTGTCTGGCTGGGATGCTATCTGTCCTGGACTGAGCTTCCCTTTTGTCCAAGTGAGACAGATGATTCCTGATGATCTTCCAAGTTTCTTGGGCTTAAATATTGTTTCACACTTTTTTTATGCTGGTTCTGCTGGTCCAGGATTTGTTATGGTTCAATATTTTATAGTTGTGGAGCTGAGCATAGGAGAATTATAGTGATTCACTCAGCTGTCTTGACTCCCAAAACAGAAATCCTCTCTCCAGATTCTTATGTCAAACTTTCTGTTCAGTTCTGGTCTTTTTCTTGAGAACATCTGGAAATTCCTTAGTTAATTAAATATCCATTTTTTTTCCTTGTAGCATTACACTCAGTTTTGCTGGGTAGATTATTTTTTGTTTACAAATCCAACTCCTTTTTTCTTTGGAATATTATATTTTATGTCATTTAATCTTTTATTATAGCTTCTAGGTCTTCTGTTATTCTGACTGTATCTCCACTATATTGAAATTGTTTCACTCTATTTGCTTTGAAATATTTTCTTATCAACTTAAGTCCTTTGAAACAGCTATTATGTAAGTTTTTATTTTGGAATCTCTTTCAGGTGATTATTGTTTTTTTTAAAATTTGTTTCACCTTCTAGTTCTAAAATTTCATGGCAATTTTCTTTAATAATTCCTTGAAGTATGATATCTAGGTTCTTTTATTATTATTATCATTACTTTCAGGTAGTATGAGAATTCTTATATTATGTCTTCTTGATTTGTTTTCTGTCAAATGTTTTTTAATATTTCCTATATTCTTCTTTTATTTAAATTCTTTTGATTTTCTTTAATTATCTCTTGATATTTTATGAATTAATTATCTTTACCTTTGCCAATTCTAATTTTTAAGGATTGAGTTTTAGTAAATTTTTAGATCTTTTTCCTAATTGCTTCACTTAATTTTCATAATTTTCTTGCTTATTTTTTCATTATTTTTATTTCTGTTCCCATTTTCCCTCAACCTCTCTTATTTGATTTTAAAGTCCTTTTAAAACTCTTCCCAGAGCTCTTTTTGGGTTTGTGATTACTTATACTTTTCTTTGAAGTTATATGCATACATACATACATATATATGTGTATATGCAAATGTACTTCATTATCTTCTGAGTTTGAAGCTATCTTTGGATATATTTTTCCTCATATTTTTAATGGCCTGTTTTTTGACTTAATTTTATATTAGGATTGGGTTTTATTCCTGTGGGGAAGAGAATAATGTCTCAGGCTTCAGGATTTTGTGTGTGTGTGTGTGTGTGTGTGTTGTGTGTTTTCTCTTAGTTCTATCTGGTGGCCTTTAACCTCTTGATTCTTCCACAGTTCTACCATCCAAAGCCAAGTTTGGTAACTGCTACTATGGCTCCTGCCTTGGTCTATTAGTGACCTCAGGTACTCCTCTTTGCCCCTGAATTATGACCCAGGCCCCCAGAACTACTGCCACTGCAAACAATCTTGCTCTTTGAGGATTCTCAGATAGCTACATGTGAGATGACACAGTTCTCTGTTGTAGAACTGATCCCAGGGACTTCACTCTCCTGAAAGTGACCACAACCAGCAGTACTTTCCTCTACTCTGGGACCACAACCATCACTGTGCTTACTCCTAATTGCCCAGTGCCAGCAAGCTGGAGTCCCATTTCCAGAACTACAATCTCCCCCGATCATCCACCCAACCTCCACACTATCCAAGTCCTGGTAGCTGAAGCTTTCAATTTATATACCTACCCTCAGACCTTGCAGCTTTTTTGACTCTGGTGTTTTCCCAAAGGTACTCATGGAGTCAAGCCACCAGTCCAAAAGGTGAGATATTTTCTAATGACCTTCCTAACACTCTTAGGTTGGATGATTGCTTTGTCCAAGTTTTTAATTGTTTCTGCTGCTCTAAAATTTACTTTGAGGCATTATTTTATTTGTGGAAGAATTTGGGAGATTCAGGTACTTTCCTACTTTTTTCTACCATCTTCTCACAATTCCCTTGAACTCTGATATATCTTAAGACAGCAGAAATGACTTAAAGTCATGTAGAACATGGGAATTTTGATCACTGTCATAATCTTTTTCTTCTTTCTGTACCAAAGACTTCAGACAGTTGAGTAACATGGCATAGTATATAAAGTTTCTTCAGTAATTCACATAAAACAAGGAAACACATAAAAATACAGGATCTCCTAAAAGACTTAATGAAGCTTTAAACTTTTAATGATATTAATAGATGCTTAATCTATTAAATATGAAAATCATACTAAAACTTTTGGAACACGTATAGCAAAACCTAATTACACACAGTCCTTGCATTTTCCTTTTCCTGTTACAAAGAAGACACACTCAGATTTCTTTTTTTGTTTTCCCTTAATGGGGATGGCCAGGTCAAAGTGGGGATCTGGCCCCATAACAGATTAAAGGAAACATATTTTTATGGATATCATAACTAGAATTTCACTAGTACAACTTCTTCATTTACATTTAAATTTTATAAGTCAGTTATGACAAAAAAATTCCTCAGCAGAACCACACTTTTTTAGCTTATTTTTTAATTAGATTATTGCAATAACCTTCCAAATAAGTATCCTACAATAACCTACTAGTTAATCTTCATCCGAACTTCTCCTATTTAAAGCCATTCTTCAAATCACTGAAAAAATAATATTATTGTTAATATAAATATATATTTTAATATATATTATATGTAACATGTAAAATATATCTAATATGTATAATTTATATAATAATGTATATAATTTATTAATGTATATAACATATAATCATTATATTATATTATTTATTATTAATTACATGTATATAATATGTAATAGCTATGATTAATAATACAATAAATTAAACATTATATTATTAGTAATTAATTATTAACTATGATAAAATATATAAATTAAAATATTAATAAACAATTCTATTATACCTTTTATGTCTTAAAACCTTCAGCAGTTTCCTATTACCTGCAAAATAAAACATAAACTTATGATTTTGGAATTTTACATTCTCTGCAAAATGTTTCCAATCTGGCTTTCTAGTGACATCTTACACTAACCCTTCATATATTCTAAGTTCTGTCTATCTGTCTATTTGTCTGTTTTTGTCTCTCTGTTTCTATTTCCGTCCCCCCTCACCATATATGCATATACATATATACACATATATGTTTGGCACATGTATGTATGTGTGTATACTGGACTTGGAGCTAGGAACACCTAAGTTCACACACTTACAAGTGGGTGATCCTTGGCAAGTCATCTCTGTTTTCTTCAGTTTCCTCAACTGTAAAATAAGGACAATAAAACCTAATTCATAAATTTCTTGTGGGAATCAATTCAGATAATATTTATAAAGGTTTTAACACATAGTAGACATCTATTAAATGCTTGTTTCCTTCCCTCCCATTTCAGTGGAATTAAAACTTGTGTGTTGTGGGTCCTTAAAAAGTGTAATAATAACTCAGTATTAATCTATTAATTATTATATCTTAAAAGAAAACCATTTTTATTTTGTGTATATACATGGGGGATATAGATTGTTGGCAAGAAAGGAATTTTTGCAGATGCATGAGATAATGAAAAGAGGAAAAAAACTTTTAACAACACCACAAAACTGTGTACTTATATTTGAACTAAAACATAAATTATTTTTCACAGTTTGGCTTGAAATCCATAGCTTAATATTTCTTGGCTGACTGTAAAGAAAAATTTAAGCATAAGGTCAGGAAAGATAGCTTCACTGTGTCAACTGTATCCGACAAGAATAATCTCCCTAAAGAAATTAGAAACCTAACTCCTGGAGTCACTTTAAACTGGACTGGATTAAAAAGGCATTGGAAAATAGGCAGCAGGGAGCTATGTTACATTGGCAAGAAGAGCCTAATTGGTCTTTTTGAGCTCTGCTGTCTATGAGGCACTGTAACATTTATATTCATTTGTGTGTAATGTAGTTCAATGAACTGTCAACTGTCTGTCCATTTTGTTGCGTCTTGTATGACAGCACGTGACCTAGTCCCTGGTATATTACTGTGTCATATAACATCTCACTGAATATGATTTGTTGGTGCATTAAAGGGAGTTAACTGTACAGCTGCAAAGCCCCTCTTAGCAGAGCACTTTTTGCTCATTTTGGGGGAAAGTGCAGAATTTCTTTCACCAGGCAATTCGCAAGTCCCTTGCTCCTGTGTGTCAGCTGCCCTTGGCTTCAAGATAATCATAAAACATTTACTGCAAAGCCATGAAGAATCCATATGTCCATTTGATGTGTCAGGCCACCAAGAAGCCAGAGCGTGTGGGGTAGCATAAGGATATAGGAGGTGACACATACTGTCATTTGATGAACAGAGATGCAGAAGGGGATTCTGGCAGATACTACCTTGGCCTTGACAACTTGTGATGGTGACCAGGTGGGGTGTGTTATCTTAATAGTCTGGAGCTCTTGTGAATTATTTGCTGATAGATGTAAACAGCTGTTATTCTTGGTAATGGAAAGCAATTAGAAACATCTGTACTCTTGGCCATGAGTAATGCTTCCTATTCTCACTGCTCCCAAGTGCCAATTGGAAATAACTACATCATCGGGATGGGGTTGGCAATTCTACACTACATTATGGGCTGATGATTAGTACTGAGCTGTGAAGAACAAGAGGTGAAATACAGGGGAAAGAAGCTATACCTGTGATTTACAAAACCAGAGGAAAAACTTACTGATTTCAGTGTGACAGAAGGCAGGCTGGTAGAACAGGGGACCAAAAGTATTTGTAGCAGCTGCACGGACATTCCAGCTTAAAGAGTGACCAGTGCGACCAGTCACATTTAATTTCTCATCTTCAGATGAATATAATTGTTCTGGGTAAGTCTACTTATTGGTTCCTAGCAAACACCCAGACCCATCAGCAAATCTTAATACAGAACAATTTGAATTAAAATGAATTGCTCATTGTGAAAAGGATTATAGTCTACTAATTGCTCTTACTTCACTAGTATTCTTTCAGAAGGCTTTTAAAAAAAATATTTTTTTTTAGAAGTTACATAATAAAAGTTGAAGCACAACCAAGTTGAAAAACAGGGTCTGCAAACATGTTCTGAGTTACTGGGCAAGTCAAGTTAAAAATCCTGTTTCTGAATGTAATCAGTTTAAGGAAAAGGTTTTTAACCTTAGTTTCCCAAGGGATCTGAAGATAGATTCAGGGGTCCATGAACTTGATAGGAAAAATTACATTTTTATTTCCACTTACCTCTAACAGAAATTTACCATTATTTTAAATATTAATTTTATTTTAACTTATAGAATAAAACAAACATTTCTATAACAAAGCATAATAAAAAGATGAATAGAATCAGCATTTCTATGACAAAGTATAACATGTCAATAATTTTGAACAACTTGCTATTCCTTTTAAATATATAATAAAGTTATCATGTAAATTTTTCCTCCTCTTCCCACCCTAGAGATGACTACCATTAGACAGAAATAAATGTGTGTGTGTGTGTGTGTGTACAAACACACATGCGATGTATGCAAAATTATTCTATACATATTTCTATTCATCATTTCATTCTCTGGATCACATTTCTTTCAATTATGTGTGTAGGAAACAAATCATGACATTGTATGTCTGACTTAATCACCAATAGAAATCATAAGTATTTTCATAGCACATTTCAAATATCTTAAAATGTTAATGGTGCATAACACTACTTTGAAATCAGTAGAGTTATTATACCCACTGCTAGATTGCATGGTATCACAATCTTTCCATCTACAGACAGACTAAATTTCAATACAATCGGTTTCTTTTGTAGTCTTATATGCTTTTGTAGTTTATGTATTTTATTTTATTCATTTTAAAACCTTATTCTGATATGTGGTGCATAAAGCTTCACCAAACTACCAAAGGAATTTATGATACAAAAAAAGATTAACAATGTCTTATGATTTGACTTAAAGGAATATATTCTTAAGGCAATTTTAAAGGAAGGAAATTATTTTCCCTGCAATTGGGAAAATATTATTTGACTGATGAATTTCATTAAGGAAAGAAAGAATTAAAAAAAAATTCTGGAGTTAGCTAAGCATGTATCTTTAGGAGTCAGAATCAAGGATTTTGTTTTTGGTTAAGGACTCGATTTTCTTATTTATGCTCATGTGCTGTTTTGGTAGGCCCAGGATATTTGAGTGTAAAAAGAGATGTTTGCTAATTCAGGCAGAAATTTCATTCCCTTCTATTACCTTGTGAAGATCCCTATGCTACACTTGGTACAATAGACCACGAAGAGCCAGAGGGTTTGAAACAACATTCTATTTACTAAAACTATTCTAATCCCCTCCAAAACAAACACTTCTCAATGCTGTTTTAAAAATAATCCAGGGGATAAGAACAGCTAAAGATCACTGACAAGGGGTTAAAAAAGGAGGTTAAAAAAGCAGTTAATAAGGAGGTTTCCTGAAGTCTGGCTAAATTCTCAAAGAAAAATTTTTTATACTCCTATTGTCCATACTTTAGATTTGTCATACTTTAAATTTGGGGCAATGTTAAACTCAACTGCCCCAAATTTAAAGTATGAAATTTTTACTTGCAATAAAGCAGGCTAGTATCATGGGATTAAGAAATATCACTACTTTTTAAGTAGTATCCATGGAAGCAAATGAAGACTAACCTCTCCAAGCAAGACAAGCTCGAGTTCTGGCCCCCTGATGAGCTGCCATGACTCTGTGGTTTGGATCAAAATTTGACTAACCCTACTCTTCCTATATTAAGGGACACCATGAGGGCTGAAGCCATGGAAGATGAGATCATACAGTGGGAGGGATGAGGATGGACAGTCAGAGGATCGGTCTGCCAGTCCTGCAATCCAGAGGAATATACCTGGAAAGCTGAGATTGAGAACACCAGCCATGATCCTCTCAGAGCCAAATTGTAAGACAGGGTCTTGGTGATTGAACAAGAAACAAAGAGAAGATGCTGGGTTTGCTAAAAAACCTTCTTTCTCTTTTCTCAAAAAATTGTGTATCTGCTCCCTAAATTTATATATGTATATATATATGTGTGTGCGTGTGTGTGTGTGTGTGTGTGTGTGTGTGTGTGTATTTTTTTAAACTCTTTATTTTACTTTCATCCTGATTTTGCCTGGAAAGCTAGTTTAAAAAAAATGTGGTCAGTGATTGCATTACTAATTTATGTAATTCATTATTCAAAAGCTGAGAAAGACAGACAAAAAAGAAGATGGGGGAGAGAGAGAGAGAAAGAAAGGAGTGGAGAGGGAGGGGGAGGGAAAGAGGGAGGAAAGGAGAGAAAGGGAGGAAGAGAAGGAGGGAGGGAGGGAGGGAAGAAGAGAGAGAGAGAGAGACAGAGACAGACAGAGAGAGACAGAGACAGAGACAGAGACTGACACTACTTGATAGAATAGTTAGATGCAATGGATAGAGTGCTGGGTCAGGAGTCAGCCAGTCCTGAGTTCAAATCCAGCGTCACACTTATAAATTGTGTAACTCTGGACAAATCAGTTAATCTCTGTTTATCTTAGTTTCCTCAACTGTAGAATGAGAATAATAATAGCATCCACTCACTAGGGTTATATCTAATGATATAATGATGGTAAATTGCTCAGCACAGTGTCAGATGCATAGGAAGTACTATATAAATAACACTATTATTATTTTTATATAAAACTCTACATTAGCTGCTTGTACTTATATGTTCTTTGTGTGCTATATATCTAGTATAGACAGGTTAAAGGACATGCACAGTTTTATAACATTTTGGGCATAATTTCAATTTATTCTCCAGAATGGTTGGCTGGATTCATAGCTCTAATAACAGTACTTGAAAATGCTTACTTTGTAACATCCTCTGGCATATTTCATTTTCCCTTTTTTTGTCAACTTGGTCAATCTGACTTATGAGATGATGCCTTGAAGAAAGAAGGTAAGGTAGAAGAGCATTCCATTTAAGTATAACGGATAGTCAGTAAAGAGCCAGAAGACCAGGAGATGGAATATTGTATTAAAGGAAGAGCAGATAGGGTGGCGATATTGGTTCATATAGTGGAATCAAGTGAAAGAAGATTGGAAAGATAGGAAAGGAGCACATTATGAAAAACTTTAAATGCTAAACAGACAATAAGAATAGAGCAACAAAAATGCACATCAATGAGAAAACAGTGCATTAGCAATATGGATCAATGGATAGGTAACAAAAATAATTTTAATAGATCTTTATGAGAACAATGTATCCATAGGAATGCTAGGTGGGTCTGTGGATAGAATGTGGGAACCATTGAGTTTGAATTCCACCCTTGACATTTACTAATTAAATTACCCTTTAATTCTTTAAGTCTTGATAAATACTTAACAAATGTTATCTCACTTGATCCTCACAAAACCCCCAGGAAAGTGATGGCTTATTAAGCCCATTTTACAGATGAGGAATGTCAAATAGAGGTGAAGTGACTTAGCCAGGGGAAGTGAAAGAATCAGTTCTTTCTGACTCTAGGTCCAGTAATGTATCATCTTTACCCACAATATTTCTTCATAATGTGCAATGCCTTTTTTTTCCTGTTTCCTCATATTTTCTGTCTCAATTCTTGGTTTGGGACTATGTCCTAGGACTAAGTTTGACCCTGTCCCAGATTCTTGGATGGAATGATTAGCCTCTACTTAATCCTGAAATAGATTTCCTAATCTCCTGTTGCTGGCTTCCTCATCTTCTGATCTGTTTATGGCAAGAGTTCTGGCAGATTTCAAGTTCCTTTTGATGATTTGGAATCATAATAATGCAGACTTCAGGTCTCTCTGTAGCTTCTTTGGTCCTAGTGCTATATATTTCCAGATCTCTCAGAATCCTAGTTAGAAACCTGCTCACTCTTGACCCTACAACTGTAGTCAGAGCTGTCAGATCACTGCCAATTTTTAATCTTTATGAAGTTTGTCTGCTGGGGATGTTCTATTTCCTATGTCCAGCCATAGATCTTTGCAGGCTTCAGAAGCCCCTAGAACATCCTTGGTACAACTACTGTCAAGCTTATGCCTTATTTCCCTTGTATTCTCTGACTTCCTGGCAGCTTATTTCCTTTCTCAGTATCCAAATATTTTTTTACTTAAAAAAAGTTCTGGGCAGAATGGAACTACTTTCTCTTGTTTCTCTTTGGACTTTTAAAAAAATCTCCTTAGTCTATTTCAGGCTTATTTTTGTGTATCCTAAATATAGATGATCTTTGTTACTCACTACAAGTCTTAGTCCTTTCATAGATTATAAAGAAGTTCCCTCAAACATCTCTTATAGAAATGGAATACTGAGAATGGATTTAAAATCCATTAATCAGCACACCAGTGCATTCCGTATTTTCAATCTTCACCAACACTTCTATACAGGATTCTATTGGGATGGGGCAATAATCAACAGAAAATAAAGTCTGTCGATTTTCAGAGCTTGGGAGGACACCTAACTAGGCTTTCTCTTTTTCTTTGCTAACTGATGAGGAAATAGTTTTGGTGAGACAAATTTAGCATTCATTTTTCTATTATATCCCAAATGTAAACCATGACTTCAGCATAAATCATAGATTCATATCTGTCCAAATTTGCTATAGTTCTAATTTTTCAAATAACACAATTATTTTGATGTTTCAGATTGACTTCTAAGACAAAAGACATAATTTTCCTTTACATATGAGTGAAATAGTGTCACTTTAAAGTAGTGTCCTTTTTAATTTTTTAACCAAGTCTGCTCTACTCAGAATTCTAAGAAAAAATTACTTTGAGTTCTGAAAAAATTTGTTGCTAAAATCAAATGCAGCAACATAATGAATATCAAATAAGATTTATCTGATTCTAAACAGATGAATGTGGATTACTAATCATAAGATTGCTTGCAGAGGGGACAAAGAGTTTGAACACTGAATATATGAACTTTATATGTGTATTTTTTCTCATTTTTTAATGAATTATGTTAAAGATCTAAAAATATCATTTTGAGTGGCTTGCTATATAAATTGAAACACATTAGTGGGGGTGGAAGAGCTAAAATGATGAATAGGGGTCGTATTTTCCCTCAAAACAGTGAATCTCTAGGATCTTGAGAAAATTAGAGTGTGATCACATGGTAATATTCTCTCCCTCTGGGAAACTAAACCTGCTAGTGTGAGGACAAGCTGGATTGAGTAAATTGGATGAAAACTACAAGGTATATATGATCACACACACATGCATGTATATATACACATGTGTGTGCACACACATATGTATATGTACACACATGCACATACATATTATATGTGAGAAGTATGAAGTATTGCAGTAGATAGATATGGATATGAGTACACACATATATGTATATATGGCTATGTCTAAACACACATATATGGAAATGGATACACACACAAATATGTATGCATATACATATACACATAAATATGTTACCTGATACATATAAGCTGCTACAGTAGATATAAATACTACATGTACTTATCAAATATATTTTGTTTCACAAAACTTCTTAAGTTTTAGTTTTCATACCATTAAAATTTTTATTAAATTTAATTCAATAAACTAATGATACTAGATTAGATAAACTAAATCAATGCTAAATCAAACATTCAGGAGCTCTTGACAAATCAAAGTAGTGAAATAATTAAGAAATTTAGTGTGAACCAACATTTAAAGAATTATAAAGGTATATATAACAAAGAGTAACTGGATTACCCACAAAACAACCAGTGTATGAGCAAGCACATAGTATTCAGTAAATCATAGCCATATGCAAATAAGCAGTCACTTATCAATTATACATGACAATGCTGTAATAATCACTGTTATTCATAAACAAATACAAATTTACAAACAAAACAAATTCATTGTGTAGTCCTAAAATCCAGTGAGTCAGTCATGAGAAAGGGAATTCTAATCAGGAGATAAAGAACAAAAAATTGAAATAAAAAAATTATACCCAAAATCTAAACTGAAAAAAAAATCAATTTTAATGAAGTATACAGGTACTAGTTCAAAGTCAGAACAAATAAAATAGAAAGTATCCCCAAAGTAGCCAAACAAAAACTAAAATTCTACTAAAAATTCAGAATCATTTAAAAAAATTTCCTAGTTGAATCTTTCAATTATTATTTCAGTGTGTTTCTAAGACATATCTAAGACAAAAGAAATAAAACAAAAGTGAAGGAAGGGAAATAAAGGGAAGGATGAAGGAGAGAGAGAAAGAGAAAGAGGGAGAGAGAGAAGGAAAGAATTAAGAAAAGACACGTGCAAAATGTTCATCACCTTTATTTTTGATAACAAAAAGTTGGGAACATTTGTTGTTTAGTCACGTCTGCCTCTTTGTGACCCTATTTATGGTTTTCTTGGCAAAGATACTGGAGTAGTTTTGTTATTTTTTTTTCCCTCCAGCTCAATTGACAGTTGAGGAAACTGAGACATATAGAATTAAATGAGTTGCCCAGGATCACACAACTAGTAAGAGTCTGAGACAGGATGTGAAATTAAGGTGGAGTCCCCCATAAAAAAGAAAACTATTATTGTTGAATACTATTGCACCATAAAGGACACATATGAACAATTCAAAGAAAAACTATTAGGATGTGGCAGAAAATGAAGAAAGCAGTGCATAAACAACAATCTACTTGAAATGTATGGTAGTATAACTAAATCCATCATGGGGAAGCATGAAACGTGTCATGGTTAATGCCAATATTTAGCTGAAGATTTTACTTCAGTCCTTCCTATTAAAGCAGTGTGAATAATGAATCTTTGTATTTTAAGTTTGTTTTTGTGAGGGAATTATTTAGAAAGCTGGCCTCAAGGCCAGAAAACCTAAATTTGAGTCCAACCTCTGATACATATTGACTGAAATGATGGATAACTAACTTAGCCTCTCATATAATATATAAGCCAAGACTATAGAAAGGTAAAGAGAATTTCCTCATTCTGAACTTTCTCTATATCAATGAAATCAGTGGGCCACAAGACGAATCTCATCCTTTAGCTATACAAGAAATTGTTAAGTTTTTTCTTATTTTTTTTCATTTTTCAAATATATTTTTTATTTATTCTTCCTATCAACTTTTAAAGTAAATACATACCATATGTAGAATTATTGAAATTTATTTTTTAATAAATCTGTCATAATATTTATTGTATTATAAGCTTTAATTTTTTTCTTTCTCTGCTTCAACAGTAGTAAATTAAAAAAAAAACTCTACTCTTCCCACCTTCCACTATTTACCATTACTATATTTTAATGAACTTCATTTATAACCATTCAATTATAAGAAATACTAATTTCTTTCTTCTTTCTCTTTTATCGAGGGTATTTTTTAACCTTTCAAGTCCATTTTCTCCTGTACTTTTATGGGGTATTTTAAAAAATTATTTATTCAAGATCTTTTGTCCCTTAAATAATTATTAGAGGTGTGAATTCTTAGACAAAGGAGAACTCTTAAGTGATAGTGTTTTTTTCCTCCTATTTCAAATTCTAACTATTGATTCTTCATTTAGTCTTTTAAAGCTATTTGAACTAGCTTAACTTTTTCAAGTTTTTGTTTTTCCTATTGCTCACTAAGTTTGTGTTTCAAAATTTTTCCTGGACATATATTTCTTGGAATGATACATCCATTCTCCAGGGTTAAAGCTCAGCTTTGCAAGACAGGTCAATTTGTAATATATGCCATTTTCCTTGAGGCTGCTAGGTGGCATGGTGGATAGAATACTGGACTTAGAATCAGGAAGACTCATCTTCATGAGTTCAAATCTGGCCTCAAACAGTTAATAGCTGTGACCCTGGTCAAGTCACTTAATTCTGTTTGCCTATATTCCTCATTTATAAAATATGCTAGAGAAAGAAAGGACAAATTACTCCAAATTTCTCTGCAAGAAAATCCTCAAAATAGGGTCACAGAGTTGGACACAACTGAAATGACTAAACAACAACAATATTTTCCTTTGCTTCTTGGTGCAGTACACTCCATTTTCTTTCTTTTTTCTTTTTTATTGGTTGTGAGTATAATTTTTACTGAAATTCTTTAGTTGATGTTTTGTATCTTTTTTAAAGTTTGCAATATTTTTCTTTGATTTAGGAATTCAAGCTTAATAAGTTTAGTATGATCATCTTTGGGTGAATTAAATCTGGAGAATTCCTATAGAGGCATCATGTGGGTCAAAGTGGTATCTGAATTGAACCTTCAAGAAGGAAAATGATTCTAAGGTATTGAGCTGAAGAGAGTGCATGTGGGGAAGGGGAAACAGCCTGTGAAAATGCACAGAGACCGAAGAATGAACATTAGAAAACAGCTAACTCTGGTTTGACTGGAAGATAGTTTGTGACAGGGAGATTGCATATGTATATATCACTTTGTGGGAAAACTTAAATTTAAGGATGAAGAGTTTACATTTTATTTACTAGCATCTTTCAGCAATATGATGACATGGTCATATATGTACATTAGGGAGGTTATTTTGGTAGCACTGTTGAAAATAAATTGAAAAGGTAAAAACCTGAAAGCAGAAACATCAATTAGGAAGCTATTACAATCATCTAGATCTGACTTAGAGGAGAGGATCTGAAGACAGAAAAAAAGATGAATATGAGAGATATTTTTGGTCTTAGGATTGGAAAACAAATGAATATGAGGGTTAAGGTAGAGGAAAGGACAGAGGATGATGACAAAATTGTTAACTTTGTTTACTGCAATGGTGTACTCTACAAAAATTGAGAAATCTAAAAAAGGGACTAGTTTATAGGGACAGATGAGTTCTGTTTTGGACATGTCAAATTTGAGATACTAACTGTATATACAGGATATAGTATCTAATAGGAAGCCAATAATGTACGACATTCAAGAAAGATTAAGACAGGCCATAAAGATTTAGGCAACTAAAACTCTTTCTTTTGTGATGCTTAGTTTCTTCTGAGGAAGTTTACTTCTATCTTGGCCGTGTTCTATTAATTTATTGTTTTCTGGAAATTAGAACCTTATCTAGCCCTCTCTACTGAATGCTCTTTTGTTTTGAATGCCCCTTTGTTTTGAAATTAGAGAAAGAAAAAACAATTAGACATACCTGACAACTCTGTCCCACCCTCCCCCCCAAAAAACCCAAACCATACTAATCCCCTCCTCCTCCTAAAAAATTCTTATCCACCCAGGGCCCTACTCAGGGGTGTACTTTTAAAAAAGTTTAACTGGCTCTCTGGACTTTTCAGTTTGATATTTATTATTAACATTTTCTCATAACATTAAGTAGAGATTAAACTAATAAATCAATTGTTGATTTGTAGTGTTTGCAGTTTTTTGTGTTGTAAACATTTCAGAATACGCTCATGCTGAAAATTTAATAATCAGCTCTTGTGAGCCAATTTGAGTTAGTTCCTAATACTCTTGTCCCCACCCATGTCTGTACAGTGTATTAGTGAAGAAGAGATTGTGCTATGTACCAGACTAGAGAAGTTCTTTTCAAAATCTAGCAAAGCTATGTATATAACAAAAAGTTGAAAAAGTTGGGTGCACTAAGTCTAGAGATGATCTCTCTGTAGGACCAATGTTATTCCTTACTTTTCCTTGTAACCATTGCACCTGAAGTTGGGGGAACCACCTTGGTTGTATACCTTCCCTGGTCCTGGTGTAGAGTTATTAGAAGATATCTCTTTCTCCTTGTCTGTATTCCCATGTTCTTATCTCCACCCCCTTTCCCCTGTGCAGGAATCTCCATATGTCATAGATGGAGTCTATTGCATACTGGCTTGTCTAAGTTTTTGGTGAAATCTCATTTAAGTTTCTATAATCGAGAAGCACAGGAATCATTATCTGAAATGCCATTGATTTCACAAAGGATCAATCCAGTTAAACCTTTCCTTTCTACTACATGCTTTCTGTTTTTGCTCTTTATGGAAGTCTGAAGTGGTGGAGGGGATTCTGGAAAGCCTTAGTTTTTGTGATTAGAGAGACAGATCAACTTTTGTATCTAGGTCAAAGATGAAGTCAGTCAATAAACAATTTATTAAGTGCCAGTTACCATGTTAAGCATATGACTAAGGAAGGATGCATAGGTTTTAGGGAACCTAATAATGACTTTAGGTTAGTTCCAATTAAATTGCACGACCAGTATGATCAACAGACCCTTGAAATAATCAGTTCTTCTTTACTTTCCTCTTTATTCTTTTCTTTCTCTGTTTTGGTCTTTCCTTGCTCCTCCTCCTTTTTCATTCTTCTCTTTTCTCTTCTTGTTCTTCCTTTTGCTTCTCTTCTCTGAATTTGTATCTTCATATCAGTGTCTTGTACTAGACTATTAAGACATATTAGTCCCTCTTATAAAGTAGTCATGAAATTCCTTTTTTTATTACTCTTTTATTGGATTTGGTTGGAGTGAATTATTAATCTTCCTTCTGGAAGAAAATAACAAATGGAGTCTTGAGGGGAGGGGGCATTAAAATGCTTTGCATTTGATCATGATTTTCACATAATAATATTAATGCCTCCCCTTTTAGAGATAATTGCTTGAAAAGCCCATAAATCAGAGTTTCAGGATAATTTTTTTTAAAGTATCTGCAATGCAAACCTCAATTTTAAGAGAAAAAGTTTGTAGACGAGAATAAGGAGTTTTGCCTTCAAAACTTGTTAAACTTTGCTACAAGATTTATGTGCAAACAGTGAATAATCTTGTCCTCTATGCATATACATATATAACATATATATATTTACAAGCATATTCACATGTATTATGTATACATATACATATATATATGTATGTATGCATGTGTATCATATGTGTGTATTTAGTTGTTTGGATTGTTTCTTGAAATCTTTTTCCCCCTAGTAATAAATATAGTTGAAGAGACAAAAGAGAGCTTAGAAAGACTGGTGGAGTTCAAGATATAATGTTGTTTTGATCAGTTTAAGTTTGGGGCAAGCTTAAGCAGAGAGAAGCTATGATCATAGTAGGAAAATGATTTGGGAAAAAAAGAAAATAATGCCTGAGGTGGGATTGTTTCACAGTTGATAACTGAACATCTAATTTGCTGAAGGATTGTATTTCCCACATCTTTAAATTGCCCTATCATTTTCAGATGTCTTTACTGTTTTCTCAATTCCTGGCTTGAATACTATTGACAATTTGTAAGAAAATAGTTAGCCCAAAGAATATCTATCAAACTAGTGTGAAATGTTTTGTTATTATTATAGTGACACTAATTATATGGGGTGAAACCCATTGGTAATATGGTTTCTTCTTGTTTCTTTAGGATTTTACTTGGTCTTAATTTTATATGTAATGAATTTTGGACTGAGCATGTCTATTGTTTTCTGGCTTCTTCCAGTGAGAGACATGCCAAAATCATTTTTCTAAAGGATAGGTGCTGATTAGAGAAATTCAAGTTAAAATAACTCCAAGTTACCACTTCACACATAACGGCAGAAAAAGAAAATGATAAATATTGGAGGGAATGTGGGGAAATTGGGATACAAAATACATTACTGCTGGAATTGTGAACTGATTCCATCATTCTGGAGAGCAATTTAGAACTATTCCCAAAGGGCTATAAAACTGCTTACCATTTGATCTAGCAATACCACTACTAAGTCTTTATTCCAAAGAAATTTATTTAAAAGGGGAATAGAATCTATTTATACAAAAATATTTATAACAACTCTTATTCTGTCAGAAAAGAATTAGAATCTGAGGGTATACTCATCAATTGGGCAATGTTTGAACAAGTTGTGGTATTTTATTGTAATGGGATACTAGTATGCTATTTAAAAAAAAACAAGCAAGATGATTTTAGAAAACACATGGAAAGCTTTAGAAAAATTGATGCTGAGTGAAGTGAGCAGGAGAACATTGTCCATAATAATAGCAATATTGTATAATGGTCAATAGTGAATGACTTTAAGTTTTTCTCAGTAATACAATGATCCAAGGAAATTCCAAAGGACATGATGAAATGAAGAGCAGAGCATACTATTTTCCCTTTCCTTTCTCCTTTCCTTTCCCTTTTCCTTTCACCTTTTCTTTCCTTTCCTTTCCCTTTTCCTTTCACCTTTTCTTCCCTTCCCTTCCCTTCCCTTCCCTTCCCTTCCCTTC
>JAJPUD010016018.1:0-17060 GCA_023553655.1 Myrmecobius fasciatus | reverse complement strand
CCTTCCCTTCCCTTCCCTTCCCTTCCCTTCCCTTCCCTTCCCCTTTTCCTTTTCCTTTTCCTTTTCCTTTTCTTTCTTCTTTCTTTCTTTTTCATCTTTCTTTCCTTGACTAATATGGATGTTGTGCATGATTGAACCTGTATAACCTACATCAAATTGCTTATGGTTTCAAAGAGAGGAAGGAGAAAAAAGAGAGACTTTGGAATTCAAAATTTACAAAATGAATCATTTTTATATGTAACTGGGAAAATAGTATTCATAAAACAAAAAAGGATAGGTGTAACCAGAAGCTTCTTGTTGTTCTTTTGGTCCTCACAACTAGGTGATTACTTCAGAGATGACTGGCAGTAGAACAGGAAGAGTCAACCTCTCAGTAGGGTATAAGAGCTGCAGAAAATCACTTTTGGATTGCATCAGTTTGTACTTCCAATTAAGAGTTAGATGTTTTCTTTTCCTTTTCACTTTCTGAACCTCAGGAACAATATTGGTTAAAAATTTAAGTATATGGCAGCAAGTACTTGAGATTATTTTGGTGATACTGAGATTAAATCTCAAATTCCAAGATACTTCTGTTTTGGGTTTCCTTTTTATGAGCCCAGCTTTATCGTTCAGTCATTAGGACTATGTGAATCTTTGTGACTCTGTGCACTATACTATTTAAGGGGTTTTCTTGGCAAGAATACTACAGTGGTTTGTCATTGCCTTCTCCATTGCATTAAGGCAAATAGAGATTAGATGACTTGCTGAGGATCACACAATTATTAGGGATTTAAGTCCAGATTTGAACTCAGGTTTTCTGATTTGAGATCCAGTGTTCTGTCCATTTAGCTATCTAGCTACCCCATTAGCACAACTTGCTAATCAATAGTTTTGAGAAATGAACATTTTTATCTGGATCTTTGCTTCCTTCTCAGTCTTTTCCATGTATTCTGTGATAGGGTGACACTGGCATAATCACTGTTCCTTTCACATGAGATTTCATTCATGTGTTTTCTCTAGTTATCCCCCATGCCTAGGAACCTTTCCCTCTGTACTTCTACCTCTTGACTTTCCTGAATTCCTTCAAGTCTTAGCTAAGTTTCACCTTCAGTGTCCTAACAGTACCAAACCTAAAACCATTCGATACTGGCTAAGAAATAGAGTAGTGGATCAGTGGAATAGGTTAGGCACACAAAATACAATAGTCAATGACTATAGTAATCTATATTTGATAAACTCAAAGACTTCTGCTTGTGGGATAAAACTGAATATGTTGCTGGGAAAATTGGAAAATAGTATGGCAGAAACTAGATAGTGACCAACATCTAATACCCTATATCAAGACAAGGTTGAAATGAGTTCATGATTCAAACATAAAGGATGATACTTTAAGCAAATTAGGAAAACAAAGAACAGTCTATCTTTCAGATATGTGGAAAAAGGAGGACCAAGGAAGAACTAGAAAACAATATGAAATACAAAATGAATGATTTTAATTATGTTAAATTAAATAGTTCCCCTCCCCCCCAACAAAGTCAATGCATTCAGGATTAGAAGGGAAGCTGGGGAAAAAATATATCTAGTGTTTCTGATAAAGGTTTCATTTTTGAAATATGTAGAGAAATGACTCAAATTTATAAGAATACAATTGATAAATGGTCAAAGGATATGAACAGACTATTTTCAGATGAAGAAATTAAGGCTCTTTTCTAGCCATATGAAAAAATGCTCTAAGTCATTTATTGAGTAAAAAAATGAAAAGTAAGATAACTTTGAGACATCACCTCATTACTTTCAGGTTGGTTAAGATGATAAGGAAAAATAATGAAAGATGTTGGAGGGGATGTAGGAAAACTGGGACATTAATGCATTGTTGGTGGAGTTGTGAACTGATCCAACCATTCTAGAGAGCAATTTGGAAGTATACCCAAAGGGCTATCAAATTGTGTTTACCCTTTGATGCAACACTATTTTTACTGGGTTTTTATCCCAAAGAAATAATAAAAAAGGAAAGAAACCCTATGTGCAAAATTATTTGTAGCAAGGAACTGGAATGTGAATCCTCAGTTGGGGAATGACTTGAATAAGTTGTGGTATATGAAGGTAATGGGATATTATTGTTCTATGAGAAGTGATGAGCAGGCTGATTTCTGAAAAGTCTGGAAAGATTTACACGAACTGGTGCTAAGTGAAATGAATAGTACCAGGAGAACATTGTACATAATAACAATAAGATTATATGATGATAAACTGATGCACTTGTCTCTTGTCAACAAAGTGGTGATTCAAGGCATTTCCAAAAGACTTGAGATCGAAAATGCCAGTCACATCCAGAGAGAAAACTCTGGACACTGAATATGTATCAAAGCTTAGTATTTTCACTTTTTTCTTTGTTTTTTTTTTCTTTTGGTGTGATTTTTTTTTCTTGTACAACATAAAAAATATGGAAATATGTTTAAAAGGATAGCACATATTTAACTTATATCAGATTGCTTGCTGTCTTGGGGAGAGAGAAAGTAATGGAAGGAGGAAGAAAAATAGGAGCACAAAGTTTTACAAAATTGAATATTGAAAACTATTTTTACATGTATTTGGAAAAATAAAATACTACTGAGAAAAAAAATAATTCACCTTCTGCAAATCAGTTTCTATTCTTTCTTTCCTTTTGCAGGGTAATTGGGGTTAAGTGACTTGCCTAGGGTCACACAGCTTGTAAATAATAGGTGTCTGAATCTGGATTTGAATTCAGATCCTCCTAACTTTAGGGCAGTACTTCATCCACTATACTATCTAGTTGCCCCTCACTTTCTAGTTTTAATTTTTATGTCTTCACTCTAAGATTACCTCCAGTTTTCCTCTATACACCTAATTTGTACATAGTGTTTACATGGTGCCTTCTACTGAAAGCAGTATTTATTAAAAAAATAATTTGTATCCCAAATGCTTAGCACAATTCCTGATATATAAAAGACATTTAATAAATGATATCTGACTGATTGACCCTTATTCTAATCTCTTATATTTAAGAGTTTAGGAGTTCCTCAGTCAGTTTTGGCTACTCAACAGGAGATACTTCTTATAGGTCTACCACTTAGTAGATGAGTAGATGACCACATCAGAAGTATACTGTGACTGGCTCAAATTTCTAGATATTGTGAATTTCTTGGAAAACAGAGAACTAAGGTGAATGTAAAATACTTGTTCAGCAGTTTCACAATATTGGCAAGCTAATATAAATGGTTGATTATTGTTTCATGTTTTAAGTATTTGTTAATATAAATGTTTGAATATTTTTGTATTTTAAATATGTTTTTGGTCATTGTTGTAGTTGTTGTTCATCATTTGTACTGGAAAAGAACCAGTGATATAATGGGTGTGGTTTTCACTTGTGAGGAGATTGGTTTTAGATGAGATAAACCTATCTAAAGTTGTCAGCCTTATTCTCTCCTCCAGTCATCAATGTCCAGTGGTAAGTCAATATGACTAGTTATAGTTTAAGATGTAAGGGGGACTTTGACCTTCTTAAATTAAGGTCTTTCCTAGTTCTTCGTTTGTCTGAAGTTACATCCATTCAATGATTAATGGCTAGGAAACAGCTGACACAAAAGACTGCTCAATGTAGTATCATAAAGATATCAATCTGGGAGGGAAAGATCCTCAAAGATCCTTTGGTCATAGAGGAAATAAATAGCTGAACTATATCTTATATCTACTTTGCATATTTTAGAAGGGGTTCTTTTCTGTTTTATTATATTAGAGATTAGCTTATTTTAATATTTAGCTTTAAGATATTTTTCTTTCTGGAACTCCTGGTGGGGCATAACAAGCCACAAAGAAGAGAAAAAGCCTTACTACTCACTTTTCAAAGTTGGATTATCCCATAATGGAACCCCATTTGTGTGAAGCTAGGACTGAGGACCATTATGGGATGTCCTCTTCTACCACTTCCAGCTCATAAGTAATAAATCAGAAAACCAAATAATTATTATGAATCATCAGAACGGTAGACATAATCATATAATACACATGACAGATATAACCTAAGTGATTTACCTTATTAACAAGTATGTTCTATTTAGAGGATATTTACATCATTATTCTTGATGATATGCTGAAATCAAAATGGTGCCATATTTGTTGAAATGTTCTTATGTTTATATGAGATCAATTTGAAGGACCAGAAGCCTCAAAATTGGTGGATGGAATTTTCTGAAGACCTTCCCTCTTAACATATTTCTTCTTTTGAAAGATAAAGTCCAAACCTGGTTCACCACAGACCTATCTGTTATAATGTGGAGATATTTTAAATGAATTAGTAATTATGAATTCAAGCTTTTCTAGTGTGAACAGAGACCATTTAGTCATGCCCAGCAACATTTTTTTTTCTGGGTAGGGTAACTCCAATAGTCCAGATGATTATAATGAGTGTTCTTAAGTTGAAGGGTGATAGAGATAGCTGCTGACCAAAACTATATCCTAGTTTGTTTAAGGATTGGATTCCAACTTTCAGGGAACTAGTTTTATTGGTAATATTCCAGTATTCTCCTTTTTCAGCCTCTTGTTAGAATGATACCTTTAGGGTTAAGTTCTTTGCTTCTTTCCTCTTGATTCCTATTTCCTGCTTTTCATTTCTCAATTCTTATTATGTAATTTAGAAAATACTCTTACTTTACTGCTCCTATAAATAACAGGGCACTAGTATCATACTGTTGTCTTGACTTGATTGTATTGTCACTGGACTTTCATGATTGTGGAAGAGAGAATGTAGTTAAAAGATTTGTGTAACTTTGCCTCACTAAAATTCAATTTATAAATGATTCAAGACATCACTCTGTGATATCATTGGTCTTCTGCAAAAACGAAGGCCAAGTAACAACAGCCACATTTTTCAGATGAGAAAACTGAGGCAAACAGTGATTAGAATGACATACTCAGGGTCACATAGCTCAGAAAATTTCTGAGATGGAAATCAAGAGTTTTCATGACTCCAGGTACAGTAATCTATCCATAAAATTATTTAGTTATCAATTTGGAGCTACGCTCAAAAAGTTATCAAACTGTGCATACCCTTTGACCCAGCAGCATTTCTATTGGGCTTATATCCCAAAGAAATCATAAAGGAAGGAAAAGGCCCCACATGTGCAAGAATGTTTGTGGCAGCCCTTTTTGTAGTGGCTAGAAACTGGAAATTGAATAGATGCCCTTCAATTGGAGAATGGCTGAATAAATTATGGTATATGAATATTATGGAATATTATTGTTCTGTAAGAAATGACCAGCAAGATGATTTCAGAGAGGCCTGGAGAGACTTACATGAACTGATGCTGAGTGAAATGAGCAGAACCAGGAGATCATTATACACGGCAACAACAGTACTATATGACGATCAATTCTGATGGACATGGCTCTCTTCAACAATGAAATGTTTCAAACCACCTCCAATTGTTCACTGAAGAAAGCCATATACACCCAGAGAGAGGGATGTGAAATGTGGACCACAACATAACATTCTCATACTCCTTGACTGATGTTTGCTTACATTGTGTTTCCTTTATCTGATATATTTTTTGTGTAGATAAGATTTTTCTTTCACAACAATGATAAGTTTGGAAATATATATACATATATTCGATTTGCCAATATTTTAACATAATTAACATGTAGTGGATATCTTGCCATCTAGGGGAGGGGTGGGGAGTTGGGGGGAAAAATTTGTAACAGAAAGCTATGTAAGGGTTATTGTTGAAGAATTACCCACACATATGTTATGCAAATAAAATAAAAATAAAATTAAAAAAATGCAAAAAAAATTATTTAGTTATCCTACCTTCCCACCGCCACATTGAGAGGGAAAAAACGGCTTTAGGCTTACATGAAGTAATGCAAGATTAGAAAGGAGATGGAGGTTAACTACTTTGGGTTCCGTCATGTGAAGTGAGAATTCAGTAGCGTGCCTTCTCTCCTGACTGGCCCAACAACCTTCCCTCCCAGAGTCCTGGCAACTTTCTTTGAGGCAAATGCTTCTGTCTAAGCTTATTGTTTTCTCTGTGGCTGCTTTCCTACATTTCCAAGACAGTTTCTGTAGGTTCCTATGGATTTCCTTTCTCTATATCCATATACTTCTTCTATTCATCATTTTTTATAGAACAATAATATTTCATTACCTTCATGCACCACAACTTGTTCAGCCATTCCCCAATTGATAGGCATTCCCTCCTTTTCCAATTCTTTGCTAATGGGATATGAATTCTAACTTCCTGACTCCAAACCTAGTAGTCTTCTTATAATGCAGGTTAAATATTTAGTATATATATTCAACAGGAAATAGGAAAAGCAGGTGTGATGTTTAGGAGAGAAGTCAAGGATAGAGATATAGAGGAATCATCTATAGGTGAACTATATCTGTACTATACATCATTCTTGGACCTATATATAGGTGATATCTCTACTATATCCAGGTAGTCATAATTTAAGAATAGCTGAGGTCTTCTAGAGAAAGAATAAATAAAAAAGTAGAGAGGACAGAACCTTAGAGGTGATCATTCAACTTAGTCTGTTTATATTAAAGGTTACTCTAGCTGTTGGGAGGATACAAAAAAATATGCCTAAAGATTCTAATTTTTTAAAATATCAGTTTATAAAGGGCTAATATTAATATGTTAGGAATGGTCATGAAATATTAGAAGAAATATTAAAGTGGTTAGAGAACTATAGGGAATGGTTCTTCTTAATCCCATTTGGAGGATGAATGGATCATGTTTTGGACAATGCAAACTGCCAATGAATTTGAATACATAGGATTCAGTTGGGGGGGGGGATGGGGGGAAAGGGGAGAAGCTGTCTATCTAGGACAGGGAACTCTTTCGTGAATTTAATTTAGTCAGTCAGAGGTACATGTTCTATGTGCACTAATTATTCCTAAAGACCTCGAGGCATTGCAATTCAAGGGGTTATTCATGACCCTAATTTTCATTCAGCTCTGTCATTTACTTCTATGAGGATCCAAATGGTTCCAGAAAATGTCTTGACCTGAATTACTGGTCCATATCCAATTCAGGTCAGTGGCATTCCACCAAAGTCATAGGGAGGTGAAGTCAGTTCTGGAATGGATGTAAAACAAGTGAGTAATAAAGAGTCCTCACTTCTCAAGTACCATCCCATTAGGCATTAATTGGAATCCTGACCTCAATGAGGTATCTTTTCTTTACTTGGGCATAAATTTTGATATATCATGCCTGTCAATCAAGTGTAATTCAGGAGAACCAAATTCTTTGGAGAAAGACTAGAGGTAAATAGGGATAGAGTAAGGTGACTTTACTGTTTTGGTAATATTTTAATTTTGACAATTAGTTGAAGAAAAGTTATATCTTTGGGAAAATCAAGAGGAAGATTAAGGCACTGATAAGAGAGGGAAGGTTTCTGAAAAATGGGGTTCCCTGTGGTATTTTCCCACCAAAGCTGTTCAGGATTCATTTGCAAAACAGATGACAAGCTTTTGCAGCTTTAGGCAGAGCCAGTAGATGGTGGTCTTAAGTTGCAAGCTGCACAGACTCCAACACCTGCCATTGTAGCAACCGAATATAGCTCTGTATGAAATTGGGAAATTCACTATAATGTTGTAGGAGTCAGGAGATGGCATGAGAGCCTTCTAAGAGGTTGTTTCTGAATTTATACTCTGAACTCACATTTTTCTTTTCCAAAGTAAAATAAATGCAGAATACTCTGGGAATGTTATAAATGTGTTCAAATTAGACTTTAGTTTTGATTTGTTACAAATAGTTCACTGGTTATTTAGACAGAAGGAGAAGAAATTCATAATTTCATGTAGAGGACAATACCTGATATCACTGAGAAAAAGAAATACCAACTCCCAGTCCTGTTGTTAACCAAGATGCCACTTTATAGGCCCCTATCATTAAAAGTGTACTTGGGAGACATTCAATTGCAATAGGTGTTACAATACCTTATAATTATGCAGACTGACTAGAATTAAAGACTTTGAAAATTAATTTTGAGTTGAAATATTAAAAATTAAATAGAATGTTTTATCATAATGTCATAATTAAAACTAACTAAAATAGCATTGATAATAATGCTGTTAACTTTCCTTTCATTAAAATAAGAGGTTTAGCACTAAATTATTAAATGATCAAATTTATGGGGCCCAAGTTAGTAAAGATTTTGCATGAAGTGTAAATCATGCTACATGATTTCTGTCCAGTGCCTCTTGCAAATTAGTCACTATAGTAAATTTTAGAGGATGTTAATAACACAAACACTTGGTGTTGGAAGCATTGGCAGGACAATGCTATATGTTCTACAAAGCATTAAAAAATAAACTCATTTTTGTTCAACAGAAGACTGCAGCATTTCCACATAGTGGAGAGTGGGTAGGAGGAGAGTACAGAGGATATATCTGAGCAACAATTATATCTAAAAAAAAGGAAAAAAGGTAAACAATTTGTGACAAATATTTCCTGCCTCTGAATACTAAGCATAGGGCTACTTCTGTTCATTGGTCTTCTGATTTGATTTTGAAATTATATGATGATTATCCAAATAATCTACAAAGTGACTTCTTTAAAGTATAGGATTTAAAATCAACATTCATGTCTTCATGGAGTTACCCTAATAAAACATAGGGCATGGAACTAGTTTTTCCAAGTGTCTGCTAGACATTTCTTCTAATTAAGTGAGCTAGCTGAAACTAAATGGAAGGAACTTCTGTTGTGCAGAGGAAGGGAACACGCATTTATTAAGCTCCATACATAACGTCCCAACCTCTTCACAAATGTTGTCTCATTTGATATTTGATACTACAGAATGAAGTTGTCTGCTTATAGAAATTGAATTAAATCAACACAGAAAGGCACAAAATCTTATACCTCTTCAGTGAAGAGTATTTTCCTATCTTTATTCCAAGATGCCCATCTTAGAAAATCAACAAGTAATTATTAAACATTTATCAACTAGTATTGATTAAGCTCCCCAAACTACACCAGGCACTGAGAAAACAAAGGAAAAATATAAAAGAAAGAAACAATCCCAGTCCCTGTAGGGAATGGCCCAGCACATCCAGGAGGCAGGAGGCATCCCAGCTCCCATCATGTGCTCATATAACCTGACCAGCTAAAGACCCAAGCCTTTTCATTGAATAGACTAAAAGGATATAACCTTCCTTCACCAATGTTGTCTGCTTCTTGTGGATCTGACCTTTAGAGATCATGTTATTCCCTGCAACCCAAGGTCCAAGACCTGATCTTCTGAGAATAGGGATTATGTGACTTAATCTCAAACTGAGAAAACTTCATCTAGTCAGTCCCATTCATCATTTTGCTTTTTTGGCTGACCCATTATACAGCTTACTCATAATGATCTCTCACTCCACCAAAACCCCCAGATCTTCTCAACACTATCTAACTGTGTCTGTGTAATTTTTCATTTGAGAAGCTGATTTTTTATATTTTAGTGGAAGACTTTACATTTCGATGAGGGCTGGACACATGCAATCATAGAATCATCAATTTAGATCTGGAAAGGAACTTAGAAGTTATTTGATCTAGCTCTCTTATTTTGCATATGAGGAAACTAAAACTTAAATCAAAAATTTGCTTGAAGTTATTATGGGAATCAACTGCATAGAGAGTAAAAATGAATCCATATGAACCAATGAGATCAGCAAAAGGGACAGTAAAGAAAGAGAAAACATGAGGGTCCTTTTAGGAATATTTTAACATTTAGGGTTTGTTTCTTACATAAGATACTCTATGACATCATTGTGCCTTAGCCTTTCCTCCTTACTGTCTCTGACATTCTTCAGTGTTCAGCTTAAGTACTATTTTCTACATGAAACCTTTCCTGATTTCTTCCACTGCTATTGCCCCCAATTTATTTTGTAAATTTTTTCACATTTATCTATGTGTAAACAGAGGTGTGTGTGTGTGTGTGTGTGTGTGTGTGTGTGTGTGTGTGTGTGTATGCTTGCTCATTCACAAATATAAGATTTCCTTTGCTAAGCTATAATGATTTGCCCAGGGCCCTATAGCTAGTAAATGTTTGAGTCTGCATTTGAACTCAAATATTCCTGTTTCCAGAAACAGCATAGAGATCCTTTGAAGGATATAATCTTATAGGTAATGGAATGAAGATGCAGATCACAAGAATTGAGGTTGGTGGTAAATTGGGAATTTGGCTTATTTGAAGAAATATTGGTGAGTCCCATGAAGTCTTCTACTTTCAAATTTAAGAATTTAAAAATTCCATGCCTGGTTTTGGTTTTTCAAATGAGTATATAGAAACTTAATGTCACAGCCTAAACACCTCCCTGAAATGTTTCTTTTCATATTCAGAAAAGCACAGTCTTTTGAAATATCAAAAACCTAATTAGTTAAGTATTATCTGCACTTTACAGAGCATCAGTATTAGATTGCTCTGTGTTTCAATAAAGATTTCTTCAGAATAAAGTAAAGCAATAGGAAGTAAGTTAGAGTCAGGAGACTTGGGGTCAAGCTCTGCCATTAATCTAAGTAACTTTGGTTGAGTCAATTATCCTCTGATGGGCTAAATTTCTTGATCTATAAAACAATCAAATAATTTTAAGAACCAACATATATTTCAATAATTGTTGACTTTATTAGATAAAGCAATGTCCCTTTTATACCAGAAAAGAATTTCATAAGGGTAAAACTAAAAAGAACATGAAAAGCAAGTTTTGTGGGTTTGCATTGTTTATGATTTTAATGGGAGTTTAAAAAGTAAAATGTGGAGCAATCGCCTCACCAAACTGGTAATCATGGATTGTCATTAGAGAATATAAAGGATGTTTAGGGTACAGATAGGCATCTGCAGATAGACAAACATGACAGCTATTATGTGTCTCCTCTGAGATGTGGACAACAATCATAGACACAGAATTGCTTTTTAACTACAAAGATAGATCCTGCTCCCCTTAAAGATAGTGAATTATTGAGGAAAGTATGTGACCTAGCATTAAGAGATACTAGGATTCAAATTTTTTCTGACACAAATTTTCTGAGCTCCAAAAAGTTTCCTTTTTGGTCCAATAGGATCATCAAACCTTTGTTTACAGGGTTATGCAAACCTTAAAAAATGAGAGCCAACACTTGAACCCCTTTTGCATTGAGAACACAAATATCTATGGAACTCTTCTCTTTGCATACCTTGGCTCCATGGAAATGTAGCACAGAGGACATTCAATGCTTTTCTTATTATGGAGACAGACCCTTTTCCTCTTCTTTAACAGATGTCTTGCTTGTACCACTTTGCCTTTCACATTTATAGAGATGAATCACAGGAAGGAGATGGCCTTGACCATAAAATCAGCTTCACATATATAGTCAAATAAATTTTGTTCCCCCTAAATATAAATATAGACGAGAGCAGTGATCTTTAGTATGGAATTATTGCTTTTATAGTAAGTCATTCAGTTGGACCTCACAGAAAAACAGAACTTTTGAAAACATCCATCAACTCATTAGTATCTTTTAATAACTCATTTGGCATTTATATATCTCTGGAAGTAGGAAACCATAACATAATAAATAATGCTAACTAGAACCTATTGATAGAGTCAGAGTGATTTTAAGCCAATCATTTCTTATTACACTCATGCTAGTAAAATTTCTTATTCTTATTCAGATAAGCTTTTTTCCCCTTTCTTTTTTCTTTTCTCTTCTTTTCTTTCTTTTTTTTTTTTTTTTTCTTTCTTTTTTTTTGCTTTCTTTCTTTGGCTATTCAGTGACCAATGAGGTATAATAACTTTTTAACAAATTGGGGCTGAGGTCTCTTAGGTTAGTTTTATCCTTTGCTGTAAATTACAGCAGCTTTATAATGGTTTAACAAAGCACTTGAATCAAAAAGGATTACACCTGAATTTTTCTGTTCAGTATGAATGGCTGGTTTTTAGAAAGAGAAAAAGAAAGCAGGGAGTGGAGGCAGGGAAGAGAAGACAATGAATGAAGAATTCAGGACTAAAGCTTCTCCTTTCACATTGTCAAGCTAGTTTATATTTTATTAGTTGTTCCTTTGAACCAAGGAAAACACTAGAAAAATCTTAACCCTTTAAAAAGTATAATTAATAATGATTATCTGTCTATCCTCTCAGGTTAAGGCAGTTTTTATTTGTTTGTTTGTTTTTCTCCTGAAGGGAAGAACTTCAAATCCAAGACTATAGGAGACATTTATCTGGTACTTTGGTCTTTTACCTATACATTTTATTATTACCTAAAGCCAACAGAGAAACTAGTACAAAACCTTTATGAGAAAGAACTTCATTGGTCAATCTGCTGCTTCCTTTTTTATCCTGGAAACAGGCTTTCAAAGAGGGAACTTCATGGCAGCAAAAAGAGGGAACTATTATTGGCTTTCAATATGACAGCAGATGAAACTTGTTTGTTGTTTTCCTGTTTTTTTCTCTTCTGGTATTTCCGGGCTTCATTACAGGATTTGGTGGGTTCATTTTTTCCCCTTCTTCAAAAAGGATTAGCAAAAATAAAAAAGTAATTAATACATAAAATACAAAATGTGAAATATTACTCTGCATAGAGGCATTTCATGCTTCATTGGTTTCATGAGTAGAACAGAGGTGCCAGAACAATAATTAATATGGTGTAAGAAAAAAATTATTATGCAAGGTCAGTAACATTCATAAGCTTTATGAAGGATGGTATTGAAAAATGTCTTGAGACTGGACTGGAAGCTAGGTTTAAATGAATTGGTAAACAATTTTCCATTTGGACAGGGCAAAATTGATAGTAGGTTGCCCATTTTGCCTAGAGAGGAATGGGAAGTATGCTTCTCTGGAAAGAGGTGATTGTTATTAGTTGAGAAGCTGCTTATGGATAATCTGACCCAGGATTTGTACAAATTAAAATGTTGCATCTTCACATACTGATGTGCGCTGCAGTATGTATGTCTGATCATGGGTATACATGAATCTTCAACAATTTGGAATCATTAACAAGTTAGACAAATGTTCTCTCTTGTGTTGATAAACTTTCCACTTTTTTTCTGGAGTCCCATAAGACTGTCTTACGGACTATAGGAGATTGAGGGGGATAAATCCTAGAAAGCTAAATATTCTAAATATTTAAAGAGTAATAACACAACTAATTTTTCCTTTGCCTAGGTAGAGAAGGGTTTTTTGAAAGCATTTGCTTTCCTTCTTTATGTTTAGGGGCCTCTCTCAGCTCTGGACTGGAATGGATTCAGTGTGTGTGGGTGCTGAACTAAAAGAAAGAGGCCAGACTTTTTTTTTTCCAAACTCTCTCTTTATGTTCTCATGCTAGAATTCTCGGGAAAACTACTAACATTTTATATTCTTCTCAAGTCTAGGGTCTCCTCCAAAAGTGGAGAATAGACAGGTATACAATAAAACATGTAAAATAACTGTAGGGTAAGTATTCATTTTGGGGTAGCTAGATGGTGCAGTAGAATGCTTGCCTGGAGTTAGGAAGCTCTGTGTTCAAATCTGACCTGAAACACTTACTGGCTATGTGATCCTTAGCAAGTCACTTACCCTAGTCTGTCAGTTTCCTTATTTATAAAATGAGCTGGAGAAGGAAATGGCAAACCTTTCCAGTATCTTTGCCAAGAAAACCCCAAGTGGGATCACTTTGGTTGTAAGTGAAAGACTGAAAAAAAAACTCAAAAAACAACCAACCAACCAACCAAAAGCTATTCATTTCCTCCATGCCAGAGAAATGTTTAACACAAGAAAACCCAATCACTCATTAACAAAAATTCAATTATTAGTAAATTAAACATTAAAACATGAAATACTTTGTGGGACTACTAAACTGGCATCTCACAGATATACTGTTCAAAATTCCTTCCAGATGCATGTCTTCTGGAATGCCCATTCAGGGTTCAGGCTTTTGCTTAACTTCTTTCTGATGGTCAACTTCTTCAAGAAGGATATAATTGAAGATCATCCCATCAGTTGCCAGTTAGTCCTGGCTGAGAATCCCAGGAACTTCAGACTTTTCCGCTTGCAAGGTTACCTCCAAGGCTGGAATCCAGAATTGCTGTTCAGATACTTACACTCAGGAAAGGGGGAAAAAAAAGGAAGAGGCAGCCCAAAAACCCAGGCTCAAACTCCAACAAAAAGGACATGTGCTTTCTGAAACACTCTTCCCAGGGAAGATAAACTGCCTCTCCACTTCACTTATGGAATGTATAAGGATACATTGAACAGACAGAAAGTTAGTGTAAGAGTCAGTTTATATTCCTTTTCTTTAAGGGCCATTTACTGAATCATTGCTCTTTGCTTTGTGGCCAATAATCTCTGATGTAGCCTTCTCTTCTTTCCCCAATTCCTTTCAGCTATCACTGGTTGGGGAATGAGGAACCATCCAGAATTTGCTGCAGCACCAAAAATCACCTATATGTCTCTACCGAAGTTATCATGTGTCCTGGGATAGACTCTACAGGCTCATCCTCACATATGCTACATTAAATGCCTTCCAATCCAATCCCAGTAAAGAAGAGAAATTCATAATAAAGGCCAAAGCAAAGGAGGCATTATGGGGCAGTGGAAAAAATACAGGATTTAGAATCAGAGGATTTACTTTGGAATCTTACCTCTGTGGCTTACCACCTGTGTTACTTCCATTCTTGAGGATTCAGTTTCCTTATCCATAAAATGGCCCCCCCGGGTTATGAAAAATAAATGAGATAATATACATGGCATCCTTCATGAATTTAAAAGCATATGAGAAGATTGTCCTTGCTAACTTCCAGGCAAATCACTTAGCCTTTCTGAAATGTGGTTAGCTTACCTGCCAAATTTGGGAATTCTCTGCTTGCTTGCCTCATGAGGTTTTTGTAAAAATCATATGACGTTATGAATGTGAAATAATGGATTTGTGTTATCTATAGTGATAGAATTTTTAACCCAAAATTGAGAAATTAAATTTTTTTAGGACACCGAGAAGATCTCAAATTCATGACGCTGAAGATATTCTACCTCAAACCAACCCATGTATTATTTGGATATGCTGATATGTCATACCATACTGTATCATGCCATAACATGCCAAACCATATTATACATTACCATGCTATACCCATGTTTAAAATCACAGGTATGTTATTGGTAATGAAAATAAAGTTTCTCTTAAAATATTATTGACTTCCCCCCCAGCCTCCACTTGGTTCTAGTGATATTATACAATAAGCTTCTTCTGTTAATCTTCATAAACTAAACTTACCACGCATTATCCCTTCCCCTTTCTCAGTACAACTGGATTTTCGGGATTAGGAAGTTTTTACTTTCTCTTTACTTTGGTAGCAAAAGCTCTTCTGAAGCATTGGTCAATATTTGATCTTCCTCTAATGTGACTCAGTGTTGGAATAGAGATTGATTTGCAAGTAGCCCAAGATAACAAGAATGGGTAGAACAAGGTTGAAACACATTGTCTCTTTAGAACATTGGGCGTGAAGACTTTGTGCTCAAACTGAGCTATTTTTAGGAGCTGATTATTGCCAGAATTTATCAGAGTGGGACTAAAGAAGAAAGACTAAATAAATGAGGAATTGTTTATTTAATGTTTAATTTGAGTAAAAAACTAGACACTGGAAATAAAATAGAAAAGAATTCCCCTGAGTTTCCAAAGAGCTCACATCCTAATAGAAGGTAACATCAATAGGAATACTTAGCTGCAAGTCAGAAGGTCCTTAGGTCATAGCAAGAAAGCAAAGGTAATGCATCTTCTTTAGTGCTGTTGTCATTGAAAAAAAATCAACATATTCATCAAACCATTTTAAGATGCCAAAATTGTGAATGGTGAGAATGTTTCTTGTTGGGTCTTAGTATCTATAAATGCAGAGAAGATGGGGGACTATTACACTTTTAAGAGCAATTGTGAGTTTTCATCTTGACCAGGGTTGCTCCCCTGAGTAATTAATGTCAGAGCTGGGAAGGAAGCAGAAGGAGGAAGGGAACAAATATTTCCATAGAACTTACTAAGATATTAACTCATTTGATCCTCACAACAGTCCTGAAAGGTAGGTGCTATTAATATCTCCATTTTATAATTGAGGAAAATGAGGTAAACAGAGTTAAATAATATAGCTAAGTAAGTGTCTGAATTGAACTCAAGTTTTCCTTACTCCAGGTCTAGCACTCTATTAGGCCATCAGCTGTCTCTATAAGCCAATGATTTGGGAGATATTCCTATTGCTGAGATTCTTAGGCTCATTTTCCTGGTGTCATCTCTACTGGAGTATGAGGGAAGGTGCTGATTGATGTAGTGAAGGCAATTGTTTTATCCACTGGGCACATATCTGCCTTATTTCCCTATGTTTCTTTTAGGACACTGATGAAGAAGAGGCAGAATTCAATAATTGTAAGGAATTATCACAAGCAGGATTTTGGAAGGAAAGAAATAGAGATTTTACTCTGGATACAAAATACATTTAAAGTATTTTGTTTCTTGATTTTAGAAATGATACACAAATTATTACATATATCATTCCAAATAGAAAGTGAGTCTCTATCCTCCTTGTTCTATTATTTTGTCTTTGTCTTTTCCTTCCCCTTCTTCAGCCTGGGTATGGGGACAGAGATCTCTAACTTATTCTTAGAGGGTTTTTTTTTGGCAGGTAGCTTTATAGTCTCTGTTTCCTCTTGGCAGATTCAAATTGTTAGAGAAATGAAAATCATTGAACACAGTAGGTCCTGGCAGACACTGTCCCAGTCATTGCCCAGGACTCTAGGAACATTTGTCTCCTTGCTGCATGATATTTTGTCCAGGTTGGGTTTTATCTTTATCTCAGACCCCATATGGTAAGAAATAATTTAGTTTTCCCTCTCAGGTTTTGTGTATGGGAATGGAGGCTGGAAAGAGAGGCTTTGAGTTTTGATTGTTAGTGTTAACAGCAATTCTTGTAGGAAAAAAAACTCTAAATAATCTATACTTCTTTAGTGAAGACTGTTTCTGGGAATAAAATATTAATGTGAAATGCAGTTAAAATATAACAAAATTGCCAAATATACCTATCTATCTGTCTATCATCTATCTATCTATCTATCTATCTATCTATCTATCTATCTATCTATC